>LR749572.1:2888078-2905994 GCA_902729485.2 Mus minutoides
AGAGGAGAGGAGAGGAGAGGAGAGGAGAGGAGAGGAGAGGAGAGGAGAGGAGAAGCTGAGGACATGGGAGGGAGTAATAGAAGTGAAGAGGAAAAGGGAGAAAGAGTCAAATAGAGAGAATAATACAAAGTTTTAATATTCCCCTCAAGGTCATGAGACAGTGACCTAACTTTCAATCTAGAGATACCACTATCACTCAGTAGTGTTGCAGCCTGATGAGCAACTCTTCAGTGTACCATCTTGCAGGGAACATTTAGGATACTAAACCTGAGTACTATAGGACTGTTATCAACACCATAAACTATGTTCTTCCTGACCCTGTAATCACATAAGCCTGTAGTCCCCACTTATGTATAACAGCTCCCAAGTCTCCATACATGTTTTCATGGTGATCAATTATAACCAAAAATTACAAAAAGATTATATCTTCTGGTTATGTCAGAAGTGACACTCTTATAGTCATACCAGGATGACTAGCTGAAGAAGCAAAACAGAAATAGTTGGGCTAACACAAAAGGAGGAAATCTCCAGAGGCCTTGATACCACACCAAGAACTACAGGCAGCCAGCAATTTTGAGAGTGGGAGAAATGTCTTTCCAGGGGAAGAGCAGACCAATTGGTCATGCAAACCAAATGGTCAGCCCTGAAAACATGCATACAAGTAGCATTATACAGACTGAACAGTTTGTGTTTATATATTTAGAAATATATATGTACATAGGTAACAACGATTAATGAAAAAAAAAAGGACCATGAATTTGAAAAAGATCAAAGAGGGTTATATCTGAGTGTTTAGAAGGAGAAAGGGGAGGGGAGAAATGATGTAAATATATTATAGTATCAAAAAATAAAAACCAAAGGAAGTACATAGGTGCTAAGGATAAGTCTTATTGGGATCAGAGCACCAGCCTTGGAACATGAGGCCCAAAATTTGATCCCCGCACTGAAATAAGTGCATAAATAAATAAAAGCAAGTCATCTGCACTGTGTTAGATTTAGTCTATGGCACATTCACACAGTGGAGTGCTTTGGATAATGGTGATAAGTGGTTTCAGACCTCTGGACAAGCGACTGAGATTCACATTTTACATTTCAAAGCAGACATGGACCCCAGGTTCTGCCAGCATCCCTCAGTTTCTGCCTCCAACCTTGAACTTTCTAGCCAGATGCTGGGCTGCCCTTTCCCCCAAGGATCCTCCTTATATGATCCAGACATTTTAGTCTCCTTCTCTTCTCCTCTCTTTGCTGAGTCATATGCACTTTCTCACTTTCTCTTCTCTCTGCCTCCCAAACCCTCTCCCAATGGCAAGTCTCCTAGCCTCAGTTCTTGGGACCAGTGAACTCACCCACTGGAGAGATGCTTCCCAATAAATCTGCCATTAATATAATCTAATCTGCTTTGCATTGGCTCATTTCACTGCAAAAGAAATAACACATGGTGCAGATTTTGTGATATTGATCTATAATCCCAAGTACTCAGGAGAAAGAGGCAGAATCATAACAAGTTCAAAGACACCTAAGTTACCAAGTCAGTTTAGACAACTCCAAGAGATATTCCGTTTCCTGATCTAAGTGCTATTTCTCTTGGAACTAGACTTATGAAATGTATTTATAGTACAGGTAATCTTTATTGCATATAATATACTTCAATAGACAGTTAAAAATGCAATGGTATTTAGGTGATGAGAATTTTGTTTCTGAAAATGTATTTAGAATCACAGGCTACTGTGATTTAGGTGGTTTAAATATAAACAAGGGGGTAGGGTGGAGAGATGGCTCAGTGGTTAAGGGCACTGACTATTCTTCCAGAGATCCTGAGTTCAATTCCCAGCAACCACATGGTGGCTCACAACCATCTGTAATAGGATCTGATGCTCTCTTCTGTTGTGTTTGAAGACAGCTACAGTGTACTCATATAAAATAAGTAAATCTTAAAAAACAAACAAAAAAACAAAGAAAAAAATGAAAGAAAAACTAAGATAGATGAGACACCAGGAAGAAACAGGGTAGACTGGGATCCTCAACTCTCCTTTTCTCTCATCCTCAAAGCTCCATTAAGCTGTGTGGAAGGGCAAATGTCAGGAAAACATGTTAGGAAAAAAAAGTGTGAAGCAAGCCTGGCTGATAAACTTTGATGAATTGGGATTCCTTCCTTCCTTCTCCTTTTGTTTCGGCTTTGGTGACCCACAAGAGAATCATGAGCTTTGTTTTGGCATTTAGGAGGAAGGTTTAGAGATGTTGGTAGGGGTCCTTCCAGCAAGAGACTGTGTTAGTTCTTGCAGAGCTTGGCAGCCATTTGGCCATTTGTTGTGACAGTGCTCAGCAGTGGAGGCTGAATATTCCTGCCTGATAGTAATTCTCTGTGACATTGACCTGCAGTTCTTGAGCTGAAGGCTATTAGAAAAGACCTCCAATCATCAAGAAAATGTGGTATTTATAAATGTTTAAAAAAGGAAACCTGCACAAAGGCTTTCCTGAATTCTGGGCAGTGCTGAGCTGTTTCGAGGTTCCAGTAGTGGGACACTGAGTCTAAGTAAAGTCGTCACCCTTTACATCATGCGCTACTCACTTTCCGTCACACACAACGGGGCTAAGTCAGGCCTGACCCACAACTCAACCCACCAAAGGCTAACCAGGTATTTAAACCTCCTGCTTCTGGACTGCATTGGGTATCTTTCAAACTGTATATCCCTGTCCAGCCATGTGGGGAATTGCAGGCTGGTCTCCAGTTGAGCTGAGGTCTGAACTCTGATGTCATAATTCACCTACATGACACAGTAGGCATTCCAGCATGCTCCTGGAACTCTGACCTCTGCCTAATGTTATCACCTCCCACAGCCCCCACAAGAGAAGCATGGTCAGTAGTCATGTAAGCAATGGCCCAAGCTTCTGACCTTCAGGCTAAACTCCTCCCCAGTTACCTAGCAACAGTAAAGACCATAAAAAGGACTGTTCAGCCCCCACCTCATTCTCTTACTCTCTCACTCCTTTGTTTTCCTACCTCACTTCTCTTACTCTCCTCGTCTCTCTCTCTCTCTCTCTCTCTCTCTCTCTCTCTCTCTCTCTCTCTCTCTCTCTCTCTCCTCTCTCCCCCTTCTCTCTTTCCCCCTGCATTTCTATAATAAAGCTCTTAAACCATAGAGAGTCTCTGCTCCATCAAGATCCGCTGAGCACTCTGGTCAGTGTTGGAAACCTCTTCCCTTATCCCTCTCTCTTATAATCCTGGAGCTATAGGGTATCACCTCAGGGTCCCCAGTCGGTGGCTGTCCCTTCTCCACCCTGCCAAGTGGGTCAGTGGTTATGCTCACCTGGGGCCTAGTAGAAAGCAGAAAGCGTCTGGCAACCCTCCAACGCCTGCGTCTGCCTGCCCAGAGCACAGGAACTCTGGCCAGACGTTGGACACCTTTTCCCTTTCCCTTCTTCCCCAGGGCCTTCCCCAAGGCGCCACTTTCTTTTTTCCCAGCACAGCCACCCATTTGCTTTGGAGATGAAGTAAGGTTCATTTTCTCAGCACACGGGCTTTCCTTGCATTCTCTCCTCTCAGTTGTCAGGAGAAAGGGAATGACAGAATTCTCCTTTCAAATGCTGGTAATTTTCTCATCTTCCGAAGACACTGTGTGGAGGAACTCTCAGAAAGGAAGCCCTGCCTGTGCTCTGGTTGCTTCCAGATATAGGGCTTGGGTGTGGTGCTCATTCCCTGCATTCAATCTAAATTGGCATGGGCATCTCTTTAGGGACTTGAACACATTTCTAATCTCAATTCAAGCTTGGACTTCTTATTGCCTAAATTCATAGACAGGTGTTAGAAGTCATTCTCCATGGCTTGATGACAGAGTACAGCAAATTACCTAATGGAGTTTTTTGTTTTGTTTTTTGTTTTTGTTTTGATTTTGGTTGTTGTTGTTGGTGGTGGTGATGGTTGTATTTGAAGGTCGGAGAGGCAATGCAGTGCTAGGGCATGAAGCAGATTTCCAGATGGCAAATAGTTTTTTTTAACCATTAAACTACCCTAGCAAAAAATGCGTTCTGTGGTTGTTTAGCTTGCTATGACCACCCCTATTTTCTGAACTCATTCAGCTTCCTCCTTTCAAGAGTAACCAGTGCAATCACACGGAAGATATGACTCAAAGAATGCAGTACTCTTCTAGATCAGTGGTTCTCAACCTACGAATCACAGTCCTTTTGTGGGGTTGACTGACCCTTTACAGTTATGGAATGGCAGTGAAAATAATAGTGTGGCTGGGGGAGGGGTGTCAAAATAACATGAGGAACTGTATTACCCTTGAAAATAATTTTCTTCTTCCTCCCAGTAATATCCCTCCAGGAGATGAGGCTAAACTATTTTTTAAAAGCTTAGGATTTAAGTACACTTTACAAAGAACTTCAGAGCACTTCCTCCCATCAAGCCTGCTAGCATAAGTAATGGAGCTGTTATCTCCACTTTGCAGAAGGTGACTCTGCAGCTAAAAGAGAGCATGTGATTTGGTGAAGGTCACATGGCAGAGCGCAAACCGAAAGTCAAGCTAACATTGTAACTCAGGTGTTTTTAATTTCTGACATAACTATTTGCCTCATGCTAATAGACACACCGGTTGTAAGCAAAGTGCTGGGTATTTCTGCTCAATGTTCTTGTTATTGCTTTCTCTCTCACTGTTTCCCACCCTGGAGATCAATATTTTTTATAAGTGTTTGTGGGTAGGCCGGAGATTTCAGGTAGCTCACTACACCACTTTCCTACACTGAAAGAGTTCTCAGCAAATAGTCATTAAATCATTTCCTGGGATAGCCCAGTCCTTTGAATATGAACAATTCTAATTGTTCCTTGGCCTGTGGATAAGGTTAAATGCAGTGCTCAATCTACTCCAACCCTGTTCTTTTTTTACTCTGGAGAACTACCTTATGCTCACAGTTTAATACATAACCATTGTGCTAAACTTGTGCAAGGAGAATGCCCTACAAACTCTGCTTAGAGGACAAGTCCAAGGAATGCAGCACCTGGGAATTTCTGAATGGAGAAGAGTCTGCTAGGAAAGCAAGTGGACAGTCATCATAGTAGGAAGTGGAATAGAGACCGGAAGAGAAAACCATTTTTGTTATTCAAGTGATGCACTTAAATTTAGTTATTTTACCATTAAGACAATTTCAGGGGAGGTGGCACAGTGGTTAGTGTACCTTGTTGTACATGGTGAGGTTCCCAGAACCCATGTCAGGTAACTTACACCTGCCTGTTAACTTGAGCTCCATGGAATTACACAATGATATTTAGACTCCGCAAGCACCTGCACTCATGTGCACATATCCACACATGTACATACCCACATAGACATAGAGATGTGCAATAGAAATAATTGTTTTTTAATGCAGACCTAAAAGAGAATATATCTTTGAGAAAATGACCCAAGTTTCAATTCATAAAAAAAAAAAAAATGCAGTGATATAAACCAGATCTCTGACTTGGTCTTTCTCTAACAATCAGCAATATTTATAAAATCCCCACCCAGATCACCAACAAGCACTGGGGCACATCATAGACAGATAAGCAGATTTGGAGGAGGAAAAAAATTCTGCCTAAGAGAAAAAGAGAGGACAGAAGTGTTAATTAAATGTAAAGAGAGTAAATGATCCATGAGGGCTCAAAGCAGTAGCATCGTTTGTGTCTTCAATTGCACTCAACCATCAGAAATAAGGCAGGAATCATTGGTGGCTTATAGTTTCTTCCTGCTTTTGGTTTACTTTTACAACAGTTTTATTGTTAAATATTTCTTTATGTGGTGATGTGTTCCAAGTGTTTTGTCATGGGCTTTATCCTAGCATTACCCTCCCCTTTCTCTCTCTACTGTGTGTGTCATACACATATGTCTTTGTCATACACATATTTATATATGTCAGACACACACACACATATATATATGCATCTATTTCATCCATATCTGTATATAATATCTAACCTAGGATTCATGTGTGAAAGAAAATATGTAATATTTGTCATTCTGTGTGTCTTATTCACTTAATGTGATATATATATATATGATATATATTAATATACATTACTGTTTTCATTACTACTTTTTTACTGTAAACATTACTTTAAAAATCACAGGCAGTATTTTACAGCACAGAGTGCTTGCACCTTACTTCATTCAAAAAATAAAAAAAAAAACACACATAAAAACTTCAACTATACTATAATGAATAGCCTGAGAATAGATCATCATCACATCTCTTAAAACCCAACCTGATCTGTGGTACATAGTCTGATACTTCACAAGAGACTTTTGCGAATGAAACAGAGAGAGAGAGAGAGAGAGAGAGAGAGAGATTGAGAATGAAAGAATGAAAGAGAAAGAGGAGAGAAAACAACAAAGCAGACACAGACTAGAGAAAAAGGAAGAGAAATCAAACAGACAGATACAATCCCTGTAGGTCATGTCCTGGCTTTGTATTGCTTTATCATGATTCTATATTCAAAGGCCAAATGCAAGATTTAAGCTTTCACTACCAGTGCCAATATTTAGTATGGTTATTTAAATGACAGGCTGTTAATTTCATACTCTGATGAAAAATCAGGAGCAGAACTTTCTTTCACAGTTCTTGAGAACCTGAAGTTCCCAGAGTCCTAAAATTAGTTGGTTTTGTAATGTTTGATGTCTACTACTGAACTGGTACAAAAACACAATGGTATTCAATGTGCCTTAGATTCTAACATGAATTTATAAAAATAATCTTTGTATTTAACAATATACGTAAGAGTGAGCATTACAGTAATACTGAGTTAATTGCAGGATTTGAAGTTGAAAAGCCATGATCCATGTAATTGTGACATGCTTTCAGAGCAAGCCAGTATGGCAATGTGCCAGTCACCAGTGTGAAGCATATTTGATCTGTAGTTTTGTTACATTCTGTGGGACATGTGCTCCCAATGGCGTATTTTATGAGAACGTGGTTTCTCAGCATCCAGGATGTATCCTTCATCTTAGTGAAGCAAAATCCATGTTGCACACTGACAACACATGGCTTTTTCTGGATGTGCCTTGGTTATAGCAGAGCTACTCATGCTGCTTGTTCCTTAGATCTTGCCATAAAGCTATTGTATGTCATTTCAATGCTGAACCCCAGGCTAGTGTACTCTGTAAGAATTTCAAAATATCAGTGTTTGTTCAAACTTCAAAGAAAACAGCAACATTTAGATAAAGTTTAGAAAATAGTTATATATGTCTATTGGACTATTTATAGAACAATGAGAACAATAACCCAAACAAAGAAATCAGGGATTTATAGTTTTTGGCTTGCCAAATAGATCAACATCAACTCTCCCATCTTCAGCACACACACACACACAAACACACACACACACACATACACACACACACACACACACACACACACACAAACACAGTAAAAACTAAATACAATTATCAAATCAATTGGAGAAGGGAGGCTGCTGGAACGCTCCACCCACTAGGGAGGCAGAGCGGGATGCACAAAGTAAGTGGAACAGAAGTAGTTGCTAGAGCTTGCTCAAAGTGTGAATTGAAGGAGATAGTATTTGGACTGGCATAGGAACGACAATGCCAAAATCAAGGACTCTGGTCTCCAGAAATGCCAAAAGCCAGAGTAGGTTAGAATAAAGACCTAAAGGGTGCTAGACAAAAACTCCTAATTACTTTAGGCACAGGGACAAGAAAACAATTTTGGAGCATTTTGTTCTTTACTGAAGCTCATCACCTCACAGAGTAGAGGCACTGCTGTGATAAATCTGACCTTGTGGTTTTTAATGTCCTGAGTATTTTGTGAAAGAATTTGAATACTTGATCTATCAAAGCCATTTAGGACTATGAGCAGAGCTTAATGGGCCACTCCTGAGCCAATTAAAACTTGGTAATGTTGAAGGAAATGAAGACAGTAGGGGTTCAGCACACCATGATTCAGAAGAGAACAAGGTTTCTTTCAAGATCAGGAGTAGGGGCTTTTGGTGTGATACTTTGGCTAAAATTCTGGCTATATTCTGTCCTTGTTCTGAAAATTTATGTGAGGCTGAATTAAAAAACAGTAGACATATGCAATAGTGTCTGGGTTTGGTGGTTGTATATGGGGTTGTAAGGTAGAAAATTTAAGTTTGATGTCCTGTTTATTTGATGCCAAATAAACAGTAGACATATTTATTTGACCAAGTTGGAGCAAAGAAAGAAAAATAGTTGGGCCCTGAAGTAGCGTGTTCCAGGAGCTTGGCTAACCACACCCTGTTCCAGGAGCTGGCTGACCACAAAAGTTAGATTAAAATCTTGAGAACAATCTTGAGAAACAGGGAGTATCCCCTTGTCATTTTTTCCCACTGGTATTTTCCAATGACTGCCTCCCTACCCCCTTGGGTTGTGGTTTTTTTCCTTAAATACCCCTTCTCCCAGCTACTTGGGTTCGAACTCCTCTACCCATGCATGGGATATGAATCAGCCCCAGTGTGCTGGATCCTGTCAATAAACCTCGTGCGATTGCAGCAAGGACTGTCTCTCTTGAGTTCTTGGGGGAGGGGTGCGTCATCCCAAGACTTGAGTGAGGGTCTCCCCTCTTTGGGAGTCTTTCAGGATGGATCCCCGGGTGGGGCAGTCTCTGGATGGTCATTCCTTCCATCTCAGCTCCAAACTTTGTCTCTGTAACTCCTTCCATGGGGGTGGGTTGGGGAGCAGGGTGGGGGAAGGGTATAGGAGGTTTGGGGAGTAGCATTTCAAATGTAAATGAAGAAAATATCTAATAGGAAAAAACAGTAGACATATTTATTTGGTAGAGGAAATTTTAAAACAGCGTAACATTGAGTCTGTGACATAATAATCGTTGATCACTCATATATAGGTCAAAAAATAGTTGAGTAGAAGTATTAAAATGTGCAGCTTGGAGCGGAAAAGAATACTAAGAATCTTAAAATCACAGTCAAATAAGGTACTGAAAAGAGCTTCAATTTGTAATGAGATTAGAGCCTTTAATGAGAAGCTTCTAGCTCTTTACTAGAACAGCAGGTAATCAAGACTCCACCCAGCTAAGATACCAACTCATAAAGGGGAGAGGACAATGGATTTTTCTAATCCTAAATGTAAATAAATAATCAAGTTTTTCATGAGCTGCAGCATACAGATACAACTGGATCTGTGGTCCAAGAGAGGAGAGGAGAGGAGAGGAGAGGAGAGGAGAGGAGAGGAGAGGAGAGGGGAGAAGCTTCATCCCATATGATAAGTAGCACTTAGCAGTGTTGTCTATTTTGTATTTGTCTGCAAGATTGAGAAGGTCATGGATGTTTCCTCCACAGTTTCAGAGAAATACTAAGGTCAGGTATTGTGTGGCAGGATTGGAAGCCTAGGGAAGAGGTGCTGAAATGCCATTTTATGAGAAAGAGAAGAGAATGCATAGATTGTGGCACAGACTTCAAATTGTTGCACATGCAAGGGTTATACAATATCTGTCCAGAGGTACAGGATAGAGAAAGTAAAACTAACCCACGTAACAAATATAGGTTGCAGGGACCAAAGCTGGAGGTATAGAAAAATATAGGTGCTCTGAAACTGAAGATACAAGATATAAAGTTACTAGATGTGATGTTTGTCCTGACATATTTTGTTTTTTTCCTCACTGTGTGCTTTTGGAATGAAGCTGTATATTCTCTGCCACTGTATGTTAAAAATATATGATATGTTTTTGGTTTGGGGGATTTTAAATTTTATTTTACAAGAAATCACAGTTAAGAAATTGGTCTAAGTTTCAAAAGAGACTTAGAAGTTTGAAATTTTTAAAAATGTTGAGACATAGATCGCCCTTAAAAAAGACTATGAGAACTTTTGATGTTGGACTAAATATATTTTTCATAGTGATAGTGGCCATGAACCTTTGGGGACCAGAGTGAAGAGTTGTGCTTTAAATAATAACTACCTCCTATAAGCTTATGCATTTGAATACTTGTCCATCAATTAATTGTATTCTTTGGGAAAGTTATGTCTTTTGGAGATGGAACTTTGTTCGATAAGGTATATCACTACAAACAGGCTTCATTTAATTCCTCTTCTCACTTTTTTTGCTTCCTGTGTGTGAATCAAATGTGATCTCTCTGTTTCCTAACTGCCAGGCTGCCCTCATGTTCTGTCTCATTCTTTCCCCATCATGGTGAATAGGATCTTTCCAAAACTGAGGCATATTCCACTTCTTTTCTGAGTTTCTTTTGGACAGAGTATTTCTTTTATCCCAGCAGCACAAAATAAACTACAGAGAATTAAAAACCTAGGCTGTGTCAATCCTCATTTTTTACCTAATCTATTAAAATGTGCTCTCATCAACCCTAGAATAATGATTTCCTGTCTTGTAGGACCTTGTTGAACATATGAGTGAGTGAAAAGGACTTGATTTCTCTTCCTCCTATATCTTTAATTCCAGGTCTTTAATGATCTCCTAACACATTGCTCATGGCTGCTCTTACCTTTCTCTGTTTCTTTTTTTCTTCAAGTACATATCTCACAGGGGCTGTCCTATTCAAAATACTGAAACTTCCTAATATTCTATCTTCTATCATTTTCTAAGGATTTACCCTGCTTTTCACCTTTTAAAGTTCTGTCATTAGTTAAAAACCCAATTCATACATTTAATTAATGGTGGTGGTTTTCTCTGCTAGGATTTAAAAACCAGGTGAATAATGGTTGCATGAATTCTGTCAAAACTTCTTTAACATACCATAGCTGAATCACTAGCATGTATTGAAAACTTAATAGATAGTTTAAAATAACTGAATAATATCATCAAAGGAACTGGTTTATTAATCAGAGGTTCCTTTATGTATACAGGTCATCAACATTTAATTTTTCTTATCTACAGGCCATGACCCTGTTTAAGTTATCTTAATTCAAGAAAGTGGATGACTGGTTAACTTATGAGAATATAGGTTTAAAGCTGATTTGTACAAATTCTTCATCTATCTCTTGCTCATCCTAGGAAGTCCCAGGGGATCTATAGAATTATTTCCATGGAACTCCAGTCTGAAATGCAACTAATAGGCCATGAAGAGAAAGACTGTATTTTCAAGACCTCAGCAAAACAAATAAATAAAACCACCACATTATACTCCACTTTTACTAATTTGATTACAGCTCTATACCAGACATTTGCCCCCAGGAAGAGTAACCAAAAGTAATTGACGTCTTTTAATTATTATTATGTATTTTGAGTACCTTTGTGTAGTTGGTAATTTATAAGTGGGAGAGCGCCATCTAGGTTGGCTTTCACCCTTGGGGTATCCAGGCACTGTTGCACTCCAGGAAGGAATGAAGCTTAGCCTGGTGTGTTTGCAAGATCTTAGACAGCATGAGTGTGAGATAAATAGCTTCTTCTGGAGATGATGTTCAGTAAAACAATTCTCCTTGCTGGGGATAAACAAAGGCTATATAAACCTTGGCATGTCAGTAAGGGTTTTGGGGGTGAGTCTATATTATTGGTTGGGGCCAAGGTGCTGGGCCAATTTGCATGAAGAGGAATTCCAAGTACTTGCTGGACATGTCCTTCCCTACAGGGAGAGAGGAAGTTTAACCTGTAATCTGGTCACTACCTCAAGAGTGGCAAAAAGGAGGGGGTCACAAAGCTTACCTGTACCAGAACATACAGGCCCAGAGCAAGGAGGAAGCAGTTCTATTTCTACCAGTCTCAGGACAAAATTTCTAGGGCTTGGGTGTGTCAAAATGATATGTATCTCCAAACTCTACCAGTCATACAGAAAAGTTTTCTATTCAAAATTATTTAGATCAGCCACAGAACACAGTTCTTTAAAGAATAATCATAAGCTTTTTTTAAAAGAATTCAGTGAGTTTAAAAAATTAACAAGGAAACATGTCAGTGAGTTTGAGGAGAATGAACATGAAGAGATATAAGAAATAACTTCATGATGCCCAAGAGAACACAAATATAAACCTGAAAGAAATAAAGTCAATATAAGATTTAAAAATAGATTCAATAAAGATATATACATTGAAGTAGACTCAGGCTGAAATAAAGATGGAATTGAAGACTCATTATCACAATTAGAAAACTCAAGGAAAGGCCTTACAAAAGAATGGATTAAGTAGAAGATCAAATATTAGACCTGGAAGACAAAGTAGAATAATTAGATTCCACAAGTAAAGAATATTTAAAAAGTCAATATACATACACCTCCCCCCCACACACATACACACATATACATACACAAATTGGTAGGAGTATATGCATAAAATGTGAAACAACATGAAACTCAACTTTCAAATTCTAGGTATAGATGAGGGAATAGAATCTAAGGCCAATGGCATAACACAGAATTTCAACAAGATCAGAGATGAAACTTCCCCAAACTAAATAACAAACAAAAAACTCCAAACATCTACATTTGGATACAATAATAACACAGAAAAGCAAATAGACAAGACCAGGAAATAATCTCTCCATGGTATGTCATAGTGAAATCACTAAATATGCAGAACGAACAAATGGTATTAGAAGTTGCAAAGAAAAGGTCACATGTCACATATAGAGGAAAACCCACCTGAATAACAGCTGATTTCTCAGTGGAAACTTTGAAGTCAAAACAACAACAACAACAAAAACACAACTGCAACCTAGACTAAGTTACTCAGTAAAATTATCCAAAATTATCCACAATGATGGAAAGAGAAACAAAAATTTATCATGATATAAAAAGTTGTAAAAAAAAAAAAAAAAAAAAAAAGATTCATGCCCAAATAGTTGTAGGAGGCAGATGGATGGAAGGAATTGGGTGGGAGAGGGGGAGGGGAGAGAAATGGGGGTTGTTGGGGGGATCTTTAGGAAGTCCCAGAGACCTGGGATGAGCAAGGCTCCCAGGAGTTAATGCAGGTGACCTTAGCCTACCAGTAGAGACATGGAACCTGAAGAAGCCACCTCCTATAACCAAATGGGACTCCAAGTGGAGGGATAAGGATACCAGCCCACCCACTGTTGATCCAAAATCTGTCCTGTTTAAACAAAATAAAGAAATAAAGACAGAGCAGAGATGAAAAAAAATGGCCAATTAATAACCAGCTCAACTTGAAACACCTCCCATGGGCAAACACCAGTCCTTGAAAGTGTTAATAATCCTCAGTAACGCTAGTGCACAGAAGCCTAGCTGACATAATTGTCCTCTGAGAAGTTCTACCCAGCAGCCAAACATTGACTAGAGGTCAGGGACTAGTATGGGAGAGTTGAGGAAAGGATTGAAGGCCCTGAAGCAGATGAGAACCTCATAGGACCAACAGAGTCAACTAACCCAGACCTCTGTGAGCTCTCAGAATCTGAGCCACCAAGCAAAGAGCATACATGAACTGGACCAAGGCCATCAGCACAGATGTAGCACAGATGTATCTCAGTCTCCCTGTGGGTCCTACAAGAACTGGAGTGGAGGCTTTCCCTAAAGCTATAGTCTGACTGTAGTATCTGTATCCCAATAGGGCTGCCTTATCCGGCCTCAGTGATGGAGGATTCACCTACCCTGGCAGAGACTTTATGTGCCAGAATTGGGGGATATGCACTGGGGGGGGTGCTGCCCTTTCAAAAGAGTAGGGGAGTGAGAATGGAGGGGTGAGGATCTCTGTGAAAGGAGAACTGGGAAGGGGCAGCATTTGATGTAAATTAATTAATTAAAAAACAATTCATGTCCTCCAAAAAACCTGAAGCGATACATCAGAATGAAGAGAAAAAAACACATAGCCAATTGATTTTAAAAAGAAAATAACTTATGATGAAGGAAATGTAAAGAATGACTAAGAACAAAAAAGAAAGAGAACTGCACTTAAAGTCTATCTTTTAATAATAATACTTAAAATCAATGGCCTCAAAGTTCCAGTTAAAAGATTTAGGTTAGCTGAACAGTTTAAGAAACAAGACACATATTTCTGTTGTCTATAAGAAATTCAGGTTTATCAGGGTTCCCAAGGAAGGAGCTAGAGAAAGTACCCAAGGAACTGAAAAGGTCTTCAACCCTATAGGTGGAAGTATAACATGAACTAACTAGTACCCCCAGAGCTCATGTCTCTAGCTGTATATATAGAAGAAGATGGTCTAGTTGGCCATCATTGGGAAGAGAGACCCCTTGGTCATGCAGACTTTATATGCCCCAGTACAGGGGAACGCTAGGGTCAATATGTGGGAGTGGGTGGGTAGGGGAGCAGGGCAGGGGGATGGGGGAGGGTTTAGGGGACTTTCGGGATAACATGTGAAAGTTAAATGAAGAAAATATCTGAAAAAAAAGAAGTAGTTTTAAGTCTCATAAATATTCATAAATTTAGTACTGCTTTAACTAAACAGATTAAAACATAATTTTTGTACAGTATTTGTACTACAGCATATATAGAATGTTTTCCTGTAAAATGTTTGATTCCAATGTATCATTAAAAAGTCTTGATAAAAATAAAAAAAATAAAAGAAATAAAAATTTAAAAAAAAGAAATTCAGGTTTAAAAACAAGTATTCCAAATAAATAGGACCAGGGAGCAAGCAAGAATTGCTATAATAATATCTAGCAAAATACTTTAAACTAAAAGTGATCAGAAGAGAAAAAGATGGGCACTTCTTTCTAATTAATGGAACAAATTTCCAAGAAAATGTTACAATATGCACTAAATTCTGCTCTTCCTAATGTCCTGAAAGCACAGTATTTGAATTAAAACACAGATTAACACCACATCAGTAATATGTGATTTCAATATTTCACTTTATTCAATACTTTGATCTGGACAAAAAAAGTAAACAGAAACTTCAGGCTGAAATGTCATCTTATATCAAATATACCTAACAGACATATACAGATCATTTCACTCAAACTCTAAAGAATTCTCTAAAATAGACTACATCTTAAGACAAAGACAAAATTTAATTTCAGGGGAAAAATCTATGTATTTTATCTGATCATAATGCAATAAATTGATTGCAAATAAATCTCCAATAGGTACACATACTCATGGAGATTAAACAACACATTTTTAAAATCAAGAAAGAAGTGAAATTCCCAGAACTAAAAGAAAGTTAAAATATAACACAACAAAACCTCTGGAACATAGTAAAAGAGACAATGAAGTTGTTGACTTATTTAAAGATATTGGGACCTTTAAAAGTTAGACTGTACTTTATATTATAATATTAATGACTAATATGAGATCTTGGTGATTATCAAGGAAGGAAAGATTATGATTGAATAAAGATGTGCTATTTGCCAAGTAGACAGGAGTCAATTGGGCTGGTTGGTTTTTGTCAACTTGACCCAAACCTAGGGAAGATTTATCTGGGAAGATTAAACCTTAATTGAGAAACCTTCATAAACTTGGCCTATTGGCAAACCTATAGAGAAGTTTCCTGATTGATATGCAAGATACCCATTGGTACATTGTAAGTGGTGACAACCCTAGTAGGTATTTTTGAATTGTGCATAAAAACAGGTTTAGCAAGCCATGGAGAGCAAGCCGTGTGTGCATCCGTGGCTTCTGCTTCAGTTCCTGTCTCCATGTTACTGCCCTGACCGCCCTGCCTTCAGTGATGGCATGTGACCTGAGTGTCGTAGGCTAAAATCAACCACTAACTGGAAGGAATAAAAATCCTAACTAAGACACATCCTCAATAGATCCAAGCTGGATAGCACCTGCTCCCTCATATCCAAATATAACTGGTAGGACTGAATAGAATGCGTAATTTATTTATTAAGAATAGAAGAAATCTATCCTACTGTTCAGCAAGAAGTGTGCATGTAGCACAGTGCAAGTTGGAAATCCAGGCTCTTAATAGGTTGTTAAGTACATTTTTAGAAGTGGTATGTGCTTCTGTGTGTGAGTGTGTGTGTGTGTGTGTGTGTGTGTGTGTGTGTGTGTGTGTGCGCGCGCGTGCGAGCCCAGTACATGCAAGTAAAGATTTTGGTTTGTCAAGTGCATTGTTAGAAAGGTGTATACATAACCCAAGTCAAATAAAATCTCAGGTGACTAAGCTACTCACTGTGTTGGCCTGCCTCATCATGAGTATCAGAGATTACTTGAACCAAATTTCTCTGAATCTGATATTAGTTCTCTAATAGGAGAAATGTTCCAAAGTTAATCTGCAAGGATATACACTTATATCTAGCTTTGGAGTCAAACTTCATGAAAATATAGATAATCTGCTTATAAAACACAACAACTGACTCTTTGTAGAAGTGAAACTACTTGAAGGATCATGAATTCATGTTTAAGGTGAATATAGTCATTGTCAGAATAGCTGGATTCTTTGACTACTCATCAAGAGCTGAAATCTCCTTACACAGAACCAATGCCTTTAATCATCATAGCCGTAGCTCTATCATCAAGAGATAATGTCTGAGGGCATGACTTATAATCTGACCTGATTATCATTTAATTCCTCTGTAACCCTCTCTGACTCACATGTTCAATATCATTTTCTACTTCCAATTCTCAGCTCTAACAGTATAGCCTAATTCCCTGAATTTATTTTGTTAATGAATCTTTTAATATTTTCCTTTCCCTTTGAGTATCTAACACTAAACTTTTTCCTTGAATATGTGTGATTTCTGAAGGCTCCATTCTGTCGGGAACTAAAAGGGGGGCAAGGGGAAGAGGGGAAAGGGGAAAATCCACACCCTGCCAGAGTTCCACCTATTCTCTGATCTGTCAGGCGTGGGAGGGCTGCTCTTTACCTTCCACTCATCCCCGGGTGGGCATCTAAGCCTCTGACCCACTCTTCCGGGGGTGGCAAGGGGCAGCCCTACCTGGGAGCCCCAGAGCTCCTTTGCTAAAGCCACCGGGGTTATGGGAGAAAGGGATGAGGGAAGAGGTTCCCAACACTGACAAGATTGAGTGCAGCCTTGATGAGCAGAGACTCTTTATGGTTTTAGAGCTTTATTATAGAAAGGCAAGGGGAAAGAGAGAAGGTAGAAAAGAGAGAGGGAGAAGGCTAGAGAGAGAGTAAGAAAGAGGAGAGAAGAGAAGACAAGGAGAGCGAGGGAGAGGGTGAGAGTGAGAGGTAAGAAGTAAGAGAGTGAGAAGTAAGAGCATAAGAGAGCAAGCAGGGGCTAAACAGCCCTTTTTATGGTGTTTACTGTTGCTAGGCAACTGGGGAGGAGTTTAGCCTGAAGGTCAGAAGCTTAAGCCATTGCCTTTGTGACTTCTAGCCATCCTTCACTTGTGGGGGCTGGTAACTTAGGCAGGGGCCAGAGTTCTAGGAGCATAAGGGAACACCCATAGTGTCATAAAGGTGAATTATCACCCTTTGGGGTTCAGACCTCAGCTCAATTGGAGACCAGCCTATCTATACATAGCCCAATTCCCCACATCATTCAACTTCCAAAGTTAAGCTTTATTTAAATTTTTATTGAGGTACGACATTTGTTCATTTTCATGAAGTATAATATAATAATTATTTACAATATATAGTGTAGAATACCCCCCAAAATAATGAACACTTCTATTCTTCAAATGCTAATCATTGGTTTTAATATTTTTTTTTTTCTTAAAGTTTTTCATGGTCTTTTAATCACTGTTTTGAAGTAGGTATTATATCACCTTATGCTCCAGAATCATTTGTGCAGCCCTCTGGACTGTGCTTTTTTGTTCCAGAGTCCAGGGGTTTCTCCTTGTTTCTCTACCCCACGATGGCCTCTGACTCTCTATCTACACTCTTCTAAAGTATAGCTGAATTCTTTCTTCCTCTTCCTGATCCTCTTCCTCTTCCTCCTCCAGATCCCAAGCCCTGATAATCCTAAAATCCCACCTCTGTCTGTCTTCCTCAGCTATTGGCTGCTGGATCTTTATTTACCAATCAGAACCACCTGGGTGCAGGTTCCCAGAAGCTACCTATGAACCATCTCATGCAAGCAGTGTTTTGGGGAACATAATTATCATTCATAATACAAGTAGTAAATAGCCT
>LR749572.1:2906094-2969398 GCA_902729485.2 Mus minutoides
AAAAAAAAAAAAAAAAAAAAAAAAAAAAAAAAAAAAAAAAAAAAAAAAAAAAAAAAAAAAAAAAAAAAAAAAAAAAAAAAAAAAAAAAAAAAAAAAAAAAAAAAAAAAAAAAAAAAAAAAAAAAAAAAAAAAAAAAAAAAAAAAAAAAAAAAAAAAAAAAAAAAAAAAAACCATACAAGTGAGGTCAAGATGGCTGGCCAATAGGGACTTCTTTGTGTAAGAGAGAAATTTCAATGTGAAATAGAACACAACTCTTGTCCTCAATGTTAGCCTCTATTTGGGAGATAAATTGAGATAGAGGTTTTTGCCTTATCATTTATTATAACCATGGGGCGAAAAGGATAAGAACAAATTATATATGTGTCATAGATCCCCTGCTGGGATCCAAAGTTTAGAATCCACTGGAAGAGTTCAATAATGAAGAGAGACAGAGAAAGAGATTAAAGCAAAAGAAGATATGCTTCTAATATAAAACTTTAATACTGAGGGAAGGAAATCACATGATTGAGCATGCAGATAGGGACTTACTAATGGTCTCATTCAGGGAGCTATGATAGTCATGCAGTAGTCTATCTCTGAAATCCTTGGATTAGAAAACATTTCTAACTAAAAATAAAAGAGCATTTCCTAGCCCAATTCATGGGGCTACAATGCATAGGGGATACATGGGATCAATATGAAGCCTATGGAAAATTATATAAAGTAACTCCTCATTTTCGGGATTGTAAAATCTCTGACAGTACAGGGGAAATAAATCTCTCGTGACTGGCTAATACTAACTACTAGAGACGCGGGGCTATCATTGTCTTACCTCCCTGTATTTCTGAAGGTTGTCAACTTTAAGGCAATGTAGAATAAACAGGCATTTCTGAGTGAATATGTCAAGAGAGATGGGTGCTTGATGTTTATTACCCGACCAAATAAAACTGTTCACAGAGGAGTTAACGAAGAAAGTAATTAAATGAGGATCTGAAGACTAAATCTAAAAACTGAGAAGGTTTTCTGAATTCCAAGACAATACATGTTCTTTATGAAGTAGAGGAGGCGTTGGTATAGCTCAGTCACTTAGACAAGTGTGTCTCTTAAGCTCATAAAATACTAAGACAACCAAGGGGAGATTAGATAAGGGCAAAATAAAGACTTTTTTGTATCACCCTGAAGCATGTAAGGAAATATTTATATTGAACTGGTATTTCTCGTGGAGCCTAATACTGGATAATGAGCTTCTGGGAGAGCCTGTAGCATAAAAAGTTCATAAATGGCGTAAATGACAATGAATCAGACAATGACAAAGACTAATTCTGTCCTGTGTTGAAAAGTTATCACCCCACTGTACCCTATAAGCATTTATTCCCAAGGGGAAAGAATCAAAAAGGGTGTGTGGAATAGAAATCATTTGCTTGTATTGAGAATCTCTTCATCAGCCAAGCTTGGTGGAACTGTTTCTATCTGCCTAACTCAGCCTAAGATTGAAGGATAGCAGAGATGTGCTACTACTAGAGTTAGATTCATATATTTGACAACCTCCAGACTGGCCTGTTACCTCTCACACAGCTGCATCTGGTATCATAGCAGTACTCCACAATTAAGAGCCAGAACAGTTCATAAACTAACTGTGGGTTACAGATAATTAAATAATCTATGGCCTCTGACCTATGCTGTTGTCCCTAAGATACATCTTGATGGAGTCTTTGATTATTTTTTAATTTTATTTATTTATTTATTTATTTATTTATTTATTAGATAATTTCTTCATTTACATTACAAGTGCTATCCCAAAAGTGCCCTATACTCTCCCCCTGCCCTGCTCCCCTACCCACCCACTCCCACTACTTGGCCCTGGCATTCCCCTGTACTGGGGCTTACAAACATTGCTAGACCTAGGGCCTTTCTTCCCCAGTAATGGCCAACAAGGTCAACTTCTAATACATATGCTGCTAGAGACGTGAGCTCTGGGGATTCTGATTAGTTCATATTGTTGTTCCATCTATAGGGTTGCAGACCCCTACAGCTCTTGGGTTCTCTCTCTGGCTCCTACGTCGGGGACCCTATGTTCTGCCCTATAGATGATTGTTAGCATCCACTTCTGTATTTGTCATGGACTGTCAAAGCCTCACAGGAGAAAGCTATATCAGGGTCCTTTCAGCACTGTCCTGCTGGCATATGCAGTAGTGTCTGCATTTGGTGGCTGATTACATGGTGGAGTCTTTGATTATTGTTTTGAACCTTGCTAATGTTTGTCCTTAGCTGCTGATTTCTGATAGTAATTTTCATTTGCTTGGCTTAGGTGGTGAAAAGTGGGTCTTCCAAGAGCCTATTCACCCTTTGTAGGTTTTGTTTTCAGAATGGTTTAATGCTAACCCATTAATGTCTTACAGGTTCTGAAAGGTATCTTAAAAACCACTAAATCTAGCAGTCAGAGTTTGATAAAGGGTGTCTTACATGAGTGAGTAAAGGCACACTCAAAAAAGGTGGTTGAATGAAAATCTCATTCTTAGAGGTGGTTTACCTCCCTAGGATGTATTGATTAGAGAGAAGTCTGAACCGCATCCTCCCACAATAAAAGTAGTTGCCATTGCTGTTGGATATGTTATAGGTGGGAATCAAGGTCCAAGGGTTTCCTGGTTCTTATGAGCCAAAGCAAATAATTGGATAAGAACTTGAGGATTAGTAGAAGCTATTATTTATTATGAAAAATAAAAGAACACATCTAAGGAAGAAAGTGGATCTGAGGTGGGAATAGGCAGAGACTCAAAGCCACTTCTGTCCACTCAATCAAGCAGTTTATAGTTCCTTATCTAGGTCTTTCATTTGTCCTGTGCATTCTATGTCTATTCCATATCAGCCTTAGTGAGGAGAGGTTTTTCAGTTTTTCTCTTCTTTTATTTGCTGTTTGGGCCTCACTTTTTATCTGCTTTCATTTACAACTGTGCCTGAGAGCAGTGGTCTCAGGGTTTTTTTTAAATGTTTTTTGTTTGTTTGTTTGTTTGTGTTTTGTTTTGTTTTGGAGAGAGAGACTGGAGCATGCTCAGCCTTCTCTGTAAGTCCTTCCATTATGGTATAGGGTTATCACTACCTAAGAAAGACCAAACACTTTCTTTCTATTCTACCTAGAATTTGTGGTCTCTATACCAGCAATTGGCTAACATTTCTATGTGACAAGGAATTTAATTTGAAACTTTTAGATATTAAAGAAAATAAACCTTAAAAGGAGACTGCGATATTAAGAAAGAAAAACATATTCATGGCAATCAATGATATCAGGAAGGGAAATAGCTAGGAATACTAGAGTCATGCTTATCACAAGAGAGCCTTCCTTGTATAATTTGCTTCAGAAGTGTGATTTCTTAAACAGTAAATATATATAAAGTCAGATCATATATTTGATATATTGCATACGTATACACACACATATGACAATATACAAAAGAACAATTTTAAGAAGCCAAAGATAAGCATGATGTTGTGGTTGTTTAGTACATGCTTCACCAGCAGAAATGAATAAAGATAATGAAGAAAATGAAAACATAAAGTAATCTTAAAAATACTGATATATTTTAAGGGTATATGTTTGTAAGAAGTTAATATGCAGGCAGATCACTGTTGTAAATAGGAAAGTTTGTAGCTGGTCAGATGGTTGCTTTTATTCTCTGGTAGAATACAGAGTACCTTTCAGAACCATGAATACTGGTCAGTAGGGGTGAAGGCCCTATCTAGTTTATCACCAGCTTGATTTATCCATGGTCAATGAGTTATGTAAGTGTTCTCAGTAGTAGGGTCTTTTCATTAGTTTATGGAGAACAAACTTGACTTTACAATAAAAGCCTGGATTTTCTGGGGATTTCCACTGGGCCCATAACCAACTATTTTCTGACTGCATTTAAGGCTTGTGCTGTGAGAAGGAACCCATACCTGACAGTGCTTGGGTAACTAAAAAACCGATCCTATATAGGCCATGGGCCTAAAGGAAAACAAAATATGATTGGTCTATTAAAGAAAGACAGCAATGACATGACTCCTAACAACATTCTGCTGGAGCAATTTATCAGTGTCTCACTTAACAATCACCAGACAAGCTTCTCCTCACAGGAAGCCTCTGGCTATCTTGTCAATATTTGGATGGCTTCTTCTGCAGAGTTCCCTAAGATATGTTTTGCAGTTATATCCATTGGGGCGGGGCTCCACAACTCTATATTTTGATTGGTTGTGGTTTTCAGTAATAGTCTCTCAATCAATCTTTTGTAAATAGAAGTTTTCTTGATGAAGAGTGATGGTTACACTTATATCTGAAGATTTAGAGCTAGATGCTTCTGATAAGGTAGAATATGTAACACGTGTCTTTCTGGGTCTGGGCTACCTCAGTCAATGTGATCTCTTCTAGTCTCTTTCACTTACCTGCACAGTTCATTGTTTCATTTTTCTTTACAGCTGAAAATACTTGTCGATAAGGATCACCTTTAAACTCAGTTTCTCTGAGAAGTCTTTTAATGTCTTTGAAATTCATCTGTATTCAAGGCTGTTTAAATCATCTTACCTGTATAACCTGTACTTGTAATTCATGTCTAAGAGATAGCTAATATTTCTACAACTAGTCCAGCAACAGTCTCAAAACAAAGGTCCCTAAGACTAAGCACAATGACAAACTCAAACACACAAATGTTCTAAATTTTCTTTATTGGTGTAGCTTGAACTATTGATACAATTGGTGTTATAGAAATTGCTTCTCTATAAGTTTCAGTATCTCTGGTTTTATGGGGAGTTCCTTGATCCACTTAGACTTGAGCTTTGTACAAGGTGGGGGAAGAACCTCAAAGATATGGGCACAGGGGAAAATTCCTGAACAGAACAGCAATGGCTTGTGCTGTAAGATCAAAAATTGACTAATGGGACCTCAAAAAGTTACAAAGCTTCTGTAAGGCAAAAAACACTGCCAATAAGACAAAAATGCCATCAACAGATTGGGGAAAGACCTTTTCCAATCCTAAATCTGATATGGGGCTAATATCCTATATATATATATCAAGAAGTTGACTCCAGAAAACCAAATAACCCTATTTAAAAATGGGGTACAGAGCTAAACAAAGAATTCTCAACTGAGAGATACAGAATGGCTGAGAAGCACCTAAAAAATTTTTTTTTCAACATCCTTAATCATCAGGGAAATGCAAATCAAAACAACCCTGAGATTCTACCTCACTCCAGTCAGAATGGCTAAGACCAAAAACTCAGGTGACAGCAGATGCTGGCAAGGATGTGGATAAAGAGGAACACTCTTCCATTGCTGGTGACATTGTAAGCTGGACAACCACTTTGGAAATCAGTTTAGCTTAACATGCAACACTTTACTAACTGTACAAAGTATTTCAAGGATATGAAAATAAAGTTCCAAGACAAAGAATACAAATGGATGAAGACCCTATGATCGCTAATACCAAATCCTGTTTATGTAAACTTTGTACATCACCTAGAGTTCAATCCAAAGGAGGAAGGGGTTTTCTAGAGATCTATACTGTAACTCACAAATTCTGTGCTACCCCAGGGAGTCAGGGGCACTGTTTACCAAATGAAGGCAATTTCACTCTACATTGGTAAATGCAAAGACCAACCAGCTGGTTAAAAAGCAGCATGACACGTGAATCTTCTCAAGTAATAGCAATTCTTTTTCTGAAATCAAAAGAAACAATAAAACTAAAAATCATTATGAAAAAATTTCCCCTAACACAAATATCAAGTCAAGAAGAAAGAACAGAAAACTCTAAAGCTTATTTGCCACTCCAAAAAAAAAAAAAAAAATCTGACTTTGTGAATCATTTGTAGAGTTTACTGATCAAGCCATTTTGCAGTTTAATTTTCCTTGATTAGCAAAGCAATTTGCTCCTGCTTCCTCTAACTTGCTAATCAATTTTAACAGCTACTAGAGTGGAAATGCCATGCAGATTGCTCTCAATGCTCCAAACTGCTAATCAATTTTGAAAACCTAAATCTATCTGAATTTTACCCTGTCATTTCGTGCTTCCCATTGTTAATATCTCTCATGACTCTGAAGGCTGATGAGTGACTTTTCACGTGAAGTAATGCACTAAAATGATACTTCATTTTGGCTTAAGGATTTTCATCTTATTTCTACACTTACTGTTCTGCCTTATGAAACTGGCAGATGTCTAAAAAGACAACAACATTTTAAATAAATTTATCTAAAATAAACTCATCTTCCAGATCTAATTTCAGACAAAATACAAATAGAAATTTTTGTTGTAAATATGCAAATGAAATTCTGATGCATTATTAATTGATGGTTAGAAACATTTATGCTATAGCATCTAGGAGGAGAAAACATTGTGGACCTCAAACACTCTAGCACCTGACTGAGCTAAAGAATTGAAACCCCAAGGTGACAGCACTCGTCCAGTGGCCACCTACACCCAGATTCCAACCAATGATCCTTCAATGCATTAAAAACTTTACCAAGCAAAGCTTCAGAATGTATGGCATTACTGTCAAAGGGAACTGGGAGACTGAGTCACATTAGCAACATGGCCTTCAAAACTGTCTGTCTTGTATGTTTGTGAGAATCAGTGATCTCATCATGCCCACCAAAGTATTTGACATATTTTAAGCAGCATCAGCTTGCTTGCTAAATTGAAATTCCCTTGTCTCAAATATGCAAAAACTAAACTTATTTTCCCTTCATGTTTAGCCATTGAATGAAATCAGCAACCATCTGGATCCTCCAGCAATATGACACATATTAAAGAAAGATTTAGATAGAAATAAGTTTGAAGAGCAGAGTTCTGCACACAGTTAGTGCGTTTCCAGAATCTGGAGATAAAGTATGATCCAAAGTCTGTGCTTAATTAATAAGAATTATTTGCATGTTGGATGTCATAATTCAAATTATTGTGTACAAGCATTCTAGCTATTGATTTCTGAGTTGGACAAGGACCAGAATCAGGGGTCCAGGTCTCAGAACATCAGAAGGGCACAACATAAAACATACTGCACCAAAGACCAGGAATGGTACAGGGCCAGAAATATGGATAAGATGCCTACAAAAAGCCCCTTATCCCCTCCCTTTCCCCTGGTCACCAACCTACCCATTCCTGTTCCCTGGCCCTGGCATTCCCTTATACTGGGACATAGAACCTTTACAGGACCAAGGGCCTCTCCTCCCATTGATGACCGACTAGGCCATCATCTGCTGCATATGCAGCTAGAGCCATGAGTCCCACCATGTTTTCTTTGGTTGGCAGTTTAGTCCCAGGGACCTCTGGGGTTACTGGTTAGTTCCTATTGTTGTTCCTCCTATGGGACTGCAAATCCCTTGAGCTCCTTGGGTACTTTCTCTACCTCCTTCATTAAGGACCCTGTGCTCTGTCCAATGGATGGCTGTATTTTTCAGGCACTCACAGAGTCTCTCAGGAGACAATTATCAGGCTTCTATCAGCAAGCTCTTACTGGCATCCACATTTGAGAATTGCTCTCTCCATGTCTTTGAAGAACTGTGTTGGTATTTTGATGGGGATTTCATCAAATCTGTAGATTGCCTTTGGTAGGATGGCCATTTTTACTATATTAATTATGCCAATCCATGAGCATGGGAGATCTCTCCATTTTCTGAGATCTTTGGTTTCTTTCTTGAGAGGCTTGAAGTTATTATCGTACATGTCTTTCCCTTGTTTGGTTAGTTACTTTTCAAAAATAAATTTTATGGTGAATGTTTAAGTCATAAAATATTGTATATTAAAATGCATTCACATATGTACATCAAAATGACAACAATATTGGGTCAATATAATTATTCTTCATAACATGCTAAAAGTATCTCTGATTTATTCAGTTTACAAATTTCTCAAGAATGATTCATTATTATGAACCTCAGTCCTCAGCATGTTAGTTTAAACTCATTTTTTTCTGCATTATCTATTATATAAATCCATACACATCCATTGGTATTCTGGTAGACCTAGAGAACATTTGGGCACACAATATTTACTATTACAGACAAAAGTGACATAATCACATGTTAATTAATCTGTTCACATTTAACAATTTGTTTGTTTGGTTGGTTCATTGGTTGGTTTTTTGAGGCAGGGTTTCTGTGTAGCTCTGGCTGTCCTGGAACTCACTCTGTAGACCAGGCTGGCCTCGAACTCAGAAATTTGCCTGCCTTTGCCTCCCAAGTGCTGGGATTAAAGGTGTGCACCACCACGCCCAGCTTATCTAACAATATTTTATCCTGTTTATTTTTCCAGGAGTATATATTCATTTTTAAAACAATGGTTTCAGTGCAACACTGCCACATATGCATATAAGTCAACTATGCTTAAGTTCGCTTCATTACCAGTTCTTCTCCTGTCTCTTCAACCCATTCCAATTTGTTTTCCAAATAATCTTAAATTCCACTTGCTTTATGGGCTTCATGACTGCCTAAGTTTCATTTACGAGAGAAAGCATTCAGTACTTGCTTGTGTGAGGCTGCTTAATTTGCCAACAGGATTTTCAGGTTCATTCACTTTCCTGTGAATAGTATCTTTTCTTTCTCCTTTAAGACTGAATAATATCCAACCGTGTCTATACTCCATATCCTCTTATGCATTCATATGAGGTTATACCTTGGAAGGCTTGCCTGCTTTTTAGCTATAGTGACCATAGTTGTGCCAAATATTAATATATGACTATCTATACTGTCTGCTGATCTTGTTTTCTTCAACAGTACACTTAACTGTGGTATAACAAGTGCTTATAGTGACTGATAGTTTATTTTGTGAGAAGCTTCGTATTTCTTGTCATACTGGCTGGATGAATTTATGCACCAGCCTATATACTGTATTCTCTTCTCCTTCCTCCTTGTCAATATTTGCATTTTTCAGATTACTGGAGATCTTGAACACTTTTTTAATGTATTTGTTGGACATTTGTTTTTGTTTGGGTAGCTGTCATTTCAGTGACTTAGATTACTTATGTAATGGGCTATGTGTTTTGGTGTACTTAATTAGAAGTCTGTGTATGTTCTTGAAAACTGTTTTCTGTTGGAAGAAATGGTATTTGCTCTCACTCTGTCCTCTGTCTTTGCTCTGCAATGTTTGCTATTTTGACTTTTCTATTCAGCACCCCAGCTACTTCACAGCCTTTCACATATAAAAACCAGTAATCATAAGATAAGAAACCAGTAATCATACCTAGAGGGAATTACATTAGTAAAAATCTAATTGACAATAAAAACAAGAAATACAAATAAAGAATGATTGTAATAGCAGGATAAATAAATAAGACAATATTTTCTACCCTTTTCAAAGAGTAAGAATAAGAAATAATTGAATCTGATAATTTAGATGCTAAAATATAAATAATAGTTAAGAAAAATAAGGAAGGAAAGTAGTTTTAGAAATAATATATAAGTAAGCAATAAGAAAAAATCATTGAGAGAAGTTCACACACATGTGTGCATACACACACACACACACACACACACACACACACACACACCTCTAATTCAGAAGCTATCTCCTATTGATAATGTCTTTTCTTCAAAGGAGTCCACTGGGGATACAAACCACTCTTAAGGCCATGACACGTCATGTCTAGCAATAGATAGACAACAGAAAATGAACTCAGTGTCATCGTTGAAGGTGTTTGTTTGTTTGTTTGTTTGTTTGTTTTGTCTGGTGTTTTGTTGAGACACTGTTTTTTTTTAACTCTACAGGTTCTTTGTATATATTTTACTGCTTCTAATTTTATGTTTTTATGGAATTCCTATGTGTGAAAAGATGTGTGTTACTTTATCCATTGCATCTATATATGTTTCTTGCGATTTTCTCTTTGTCTCTTTTTCGACTATTTGTGTCTCATTTCTATTTGTTTGTTGTTACTTTTGTTTCATTTTATTTTATTATTATTTTTAGATGCCTCTTTATTTATAAGAGACAGAAAGGGTGCGGATTCAGATTGGAAAATAGATGGGAAAAATTCTGAAGGAGTTGGAGGAAGGAAAACCGTAATCATAATCTAATATATGAAAACAATCTATTTTCCATAAAAAGAAGAAAACAAAAAAAATAGCAAATTGTTTTAAGTAAACAGCAAAATTTTGATTTACATGCAATTTGTTGATAAATAAAGCAAATTTAAGAGTTTTATTTAAGCAAAATGTTAGAATCTTTAATTTTTAATTTATTTGCTTGTTTGTATATGTCTGTCTCTGTGTCTCTATGTCTCTGTCTACCTCTCTCTCTCTCTCTCTCTCTCTCTCTCTCTCTCTCTCTCTCTCGTGGGGGTGGGGGTGGGGGTGGGTGCATGTGTGTCTATGTGTGCCCGCATGGTGCACATATGATGGACAGAGGGCAGTTTTTCAAGAGTTGGTTCTCTCCATCTGCCATGGGCTCAGGGTTTGAATTCATGGGATCACACTTGAGTGTCAAGCACTTTTACTGAAATTATCACCCCATCGGACCCCAAAATTCATCTTTCTCAAATATTTTTAACTTATAAAGTGATATAAAACTTTGGTACAAAGTTAAAAAAAATCTGCATTATGCACACACTGACTAGAGGGGTACTTAGAGCAATGACAAGCCCTGTCACTCACATATATAATATATCAAGAATAATTTCTCAGTAGTTAAGTTCTATTATAGAAGAATAAAGGCAAATCTAATCATTGCTCTTGTAATACAGACAGGTAATAAAGTGTAAATATTAGCAGGTGAAACAGACATTTAAGCACACTAGTCCTAGGCATTTACAAACTGATAAAAATAAGCAGTAAGAGACTTAAACATGTTTCTTCAATGGAGATTATTTAAGAACACATGCAATGCATGTCCTATGAGATATGTCTTTTATTTTTGTCAAATGTATGAGCAAACCTTCATTAACATAAAAAACAGTGACAAGACTGCTACCTTTTCCAGCTGGAATAGCAGGCTGGTGATGGGACCAGAGAGTCAGGTAAGACTTATAAAACTTATATTAGCTCAAAATCACTTTTTGGAATTTTTATTAGAAAGTCACTAATTTCATCCAATGGAAAATACCCACTTTCAGTTGAAGGGAAAATTAATTCTCAGTGACTATCACTCAGATATGATTCCTATATCTCATAGAAATCTTGCAATATTTGAAGATAATTTTTCAGTTGTTACACCTGAAGCAGTAAGTGCTAGAGAGCTACTGCATCCAGTGAGTGAAAAACATTGTCCTCCAAATCTTGATATTGTTAAAGCTTAGAAGGCAATACTTCACTGCACAATGATAATTCAAAATGTATTACTTGTTTCATTCATTTATTCATGACTATATATAATATGTTAATATTTCCACTAATCTATAATGTAAGTGAATTATAAAAATTTGTCTGCCACCTGAGGTAAAGGAAAGTCTAGAGGTCATAGTGTCCCTTTAATCAGAGAACGTTACACAACTTCTGCAGTGAATTCCCCTCTCTCTTGTATGTGAAATATCAAATCCAATATAAAATACAAACAAGTAATGGATACATGTGTTACATAAATTTTCATTCATTGTTACTATGTCTTTCCTCATGTCTGGAGTCTGTCTAAAACCATTCCAGCCATTACATAAATGCCTTAAATAGTCTTAATAACAATAACCAACCCATTACAAAAGTTCCTTGGTCATATCTGAGCTGCTAGCTATTATAGAGTTCTAATTTCTAGGACCTTTTAGCTGAAAACAAACACAAGAAAGTCAAAAGAGAAGAAAAAGAACAGACAGTAACTAGTTTTCTAGCCTTTTTAATTTCTTTAACCATATGTCCACTGTGTGTATGGTGACATCACATTTTCTCTCTAT
Organism: Mus minutoides; assembly: GCA_902729485.2. Classification (NCBI taxonomy): domain Eukaryota; kingdom Metazoa; phylum Chordata; class Mammalia; order Rodentia; family Muridae; genus Mus; species Mus minutoides. The sequence continues at coordinate 2,917,906 of LR749572.1, forward strand.
GCAGTACAAACTGAGTTTGTACAGTCTGAACTAGTCCTTATGTTCTAAAACCCTGTAATGATTTATTTCCCTAGCCTTTCTGTTGTTTATGTGTCAGTTCCCTAAAATAAATAGAAAGTAGGCTCATGTTTAATTGATTTTAACTATTTACGGGGAAGAATTTCTATTTTAGGAATGCTTGCTGAAGTGCAACCTTCTCTACAAGGCAAGGGGAAAAAATTGCCAATTAACCAGCTTTATCATTGTCATATCTGTTAAGGCTTCAAATATTTGTAAACAAATATCTGCCTCTATGGCAAGAAACAGGGAAGAAGGAATCTAGGGGGCCCTACGTGGAAAATAAAGTAAAACTAGTATTTTATGAGGTATGATTTAGTCCAGTAACAACAAATATCATTAGCATTTAGCATAAATGACAGGCTGAAAGGGCTTTGTATCCATGGACAGCACACTTCTTTCTTATGTGACTAACCACTCCCATTTTTCCATGTTGTATGCATGAAAACAAACCCAATAGGCAGATCTATAAGGAGCTAGAACTCCCAAAGAGCAGAACTAGAGACTTAGAATGAAAATTGAGAAATGTTTCTTGGACCACAGGGTATAACATGAAAACAAAACACGTAAGTTCATATCTTTACAGTAAGATACCAGACAACACAGTAAGCACCAAGATATAACTTGAAAATAGCATAAAGTTATAGATTTAGAGAAGTTTCCAGCCAAGCCAAACTCAAAACAGTTTCTCCTAAAGAACCTGCCTTTCGGGCAGCTGTGTATTTTACTCAAAATGAATGAATGACCTTAAGGTCTTTGAATTTTCTGATTTTTGACAATGTTATACACAGGCACCCTTTAAAGAATAGGCCTCAACCCTCTCTGTTATCTGGCATCAAAGTCACATAATCACTAAGATTTTAAGTGTGTTGGGCACAGCAAATTTTTAAGGCAGGGACAGGAGCCTCCTATACTCTTTATCTGATTTGTGAAGCTTCCACTGAAGAAATTTTTATCCAGTTCTAAATTCAAAACTATGAAATTTGGAAGGGGTTATTTAACCTATAGAAGTCATACATGCTTCTAATGGTAGGGGTGGACTTCAGTCAGATTACTTTGTGGCCCATAAACTGTAATCCCAGATTAAAGAATATGTTAATCTCAATGCAGAATCCATTGGCTCAGAAGCTAAAGAAACAAACAGCAAAGCATTGTTTTTTCTTCCTCACAAAGCCTCTAGATTGTTCTCCATTCCCATACTCGTTAGAAGAGACGGAAAAACTATCATTTCAGTTAGGGTCACAATGGTGATGTGTTGGACACATAAAGATGATTTTAAATTCTGCTTCAGATTCATATGTGCTAATAGAGATTAGAATGAATTATTGGTATTTCATGGGCTGAAAGAACAACTCATTATCAGATTTCATGATAATTATTTAGGTCTTTGTTTAATGTTTACAAAGGCTGTCAAATGGCCTTAGTGTTGCTGTTAATTTCCAATATAAGCTCTCTCCAGTTTCTTTTTGGAGAAACTTCGAGCTATGAGTTTATCTCTTACCACTGCTTTCATTGTGCCTCATAAGTTTTGGTATGATACGTCTTCTTTTTCATTAAATTCTAAAAAGTCTTTAATTTCTTTCTGTATTTCTTTCTTGATAAATTTATCATCGAGTAGAGCATTGTTCAGCTTCCTGTGTATGTGTGTTTTCTGTTGTTTTTGTTTGAATTTAAGACCAGTCTTTGTGGTGATCTGATAGGGTACATGGGTTTATTTGAATCTTCTTGTATCTGTTGAGGCCTGTATAATTGACCAGTTATATGTTCAATTTTGAAGAAGGTACCATGATGTGCTGAGAAGAAAGTATATTCTTTTGCTTTAGGATGAAGTGTTCTAAAGAAATCTGCTAGATCCATTTGGTTCATAACTTCTGTTACTTTACTGTGTCTCTGTTTAATTTTTACTTCCATGATCTGTCCATTAATGAGTGTGGGGTGTTGAACTCTCTTACTATTATTGTGTGGGTTGCAATGTGTGCTTTGAGCTTTAGTAAAGCTTCATTTATGAATGTGGGTGCCCTTGCATTTGGAGCATAGATGTTCAGAATTGAGAGCTCATCTTGGTAGATTTTTCCTTTAACCAGTATGAAGTATACTTCCTTATGCTTTTTGATAACTTTTGGTTGAAAGTTGATTTTATTTGATATTAGAATGGCTACTCCAGCTTATTTTGGGGGGACCATTTGCTTGGAAAATTGCTTTCCAGCCTTTTACTCTGAGTGTCTGTTTTTGTTATTGAGGTCTGTCTCCTGTATGTAGCAAAATTCTGGGTCCTGTTTACATATGAGCGTGTTAGTCTCTGTCTTTTTATTGAGAATTGAGTCCATTGATATTAAGAGATATTAAGGAAAAGTGATTTTTACTTCCTGTTATTTTTGTTGTTAGAGGTAGAATTACTTTGTGTGGCTATCTTCTTTTGGGTTTCTTAAAACATTAGTTCAAAAAAAAAAAAAAAAAAAACCCAAAACATTAGTTCCTTGCTTTTTCTAGGGTATAGTTTCCCTCCTTGTGTTGGTGTTTTCCCTTTATTATCCTTTGAAGGGCTGGATTCGTAGAAAGATATTGTGTGAATTTGGTTTTGTCATGGAATATCTTGGTTTCTCCATCTATCGTAATTGAGAGTTTTACTGGGTCTAGTGGCCTGGGCTGGCATTTATGTTCTCTTGGGGTGTTAATGACATCTCCCCAGGATCTTCTAGCTTTCATAGTCTCTGTTGAGAAGTCTGGTATAATTCTGATAGGTTTGCCTTTATATGTTACTTGACCTTTTTCCCTGACTGCTTTTAATATTCTTTGTTTACTGTATTTTGTACTTTGATATACGAGTGGAGGAATTTCCTGTGAGTCTGGGATCCTGTGATCCTCAGATCTTCAGATACTATTTGTGTCAGAGCTCCTAGGAATCAAGTTGCCTCTGGGATCCTGAGATCCTGGTGTGACCAAGTTTTGGGGATCCTGTCATCCTGTGATCCTAAGTGTGTTAGAGCACCTGTGAATAGACCTTCCTCTGGGTGTTGTGGGATTGGCTGCTGAGTTTGCATCCAAGTTAAACTAGCCTAGACTGTAATGAACACGATCCACTGGTCGGGCAGGGTTCTTGTGTCCCTGGATCCTTATGGTCCCAGTTGCCCCTGGTGGTGTTGAAATAGCTTCATGTTCTTTCTTAATATGCAGGTCTATCAGGATTAAGTCAATGAACTTCCTTCCTTTCTGCTTACTGAAGAATTTTTTTGTTTCTCTTTCACTTTTGAAGGATAATTTTACTCCTGTGTTGGTTAGTTTTTTATTTGTTTGTTTATTTGTTTGTTTGTTTTATCAACTATGGAGAACTGGGTCCCTGAAAGGGAGGCTGGAAATGAAAAAGGATGGACAAACCAACAAGAGAAGGATGAAGCCAAGACAAAGTTTTCCGATTAAGGCTCAAAGTTTAATATCCAGCTCTGCATTTATACAGGGGAAAAACACAGACCCCCCCCCTCCTTTGTTACAGATGGATTATGTTGTTTTGCTTCAGCTGCAATATGTTTCAAAGCAAACTCAGCAGGCAGTCTGCTCCTGTAAGATATTGCAAGTATGGTAAGGTGGAAGACCTCCACCTAGGTCAGAAGACTCCACCCTAGGTGGACTAGGTTGGCTGGAAGACCAACTGGGGCAAACAATTAAGGTCCATTTAGCCTGCTCAAGACTGGGGGCAGGGCACATATACTCATGACTAGGAGCATTTTCTTATTGTTGATTGGTATTAGAGGATCCAGCCCATTTTGAGTAGGGCAATGCATAGAAAGGTCCTGAGCTGTGTAAGAAAACAGGCTAAGCAAGCTATCAGGAGAAAGCACATAAGCCGCATTTCCCCATGGCTTCTGCATGAGTTTCTGCTTCCAGGTTTCTGTCTTGAATTCCTGCCCTGACTTTTGCCAATGATAGTCTGTGATCTGAGAATTGTAAAATGAAATAAACCCTTTCCTTCCCCAATTATAATTTTGGTCATGGAATTTTACCAGAGCAATAGAAAGCAAACTAGAAGAGCTGTACATATCACTACAGTAAAGGCATTAGTACATATCTTTCCAACATTTTAAATACTTTTTATTTTACAATTCCATATTTATGTGTGTTTTCTAAAAATAATTGTAATATAATTTTTAACCTTGCTCTTCTACTAGGAGTTGGAGGATGATGATGATGGCGACAATGACTATTCTGGTTTCTTGCAAAAATTTCTCTTTAATTTTCCAACATAGAATAAAAGATGACTCCGTGTAGATAATTTTATATAGATTCTGCTCTGAAATGCCTAGATCTTTGGTGTTTTAATAACTCCGAGGAAATTCTCAGACCTCTCTTCTGTCCCTATGCTCTCCTCTTCTGCTTTCACCACTACCTGGATGTTTTACTCTCTGTGATTCCTACATCTGCCTTGGAAGTTCTATTTTATTTTCTTTTTCTTCCATTTGCATTTTAGTTTTGGTAGTTTCTATTCAGTTATTTGCAAACTTGCTCTTTTCTTCTTTATTTGTTTCCAGTTTAATGACAAGCTCATTAAAAGCATGATTTTGTCTTTTATGTTTACTGTGTGTGTGTGTGTGTGTGTGTGTGTGTGTGTGTGTGTGTATACAAGGGCACTCATATGGAAGTTAAAAACAGCTTGCAGAAGTTGCATCTCTCTGTCAACCAGGTTTGTCCCAGTATTGACATTAGGTCATCAGTTTTGACAGAAAGTTCTGTTGTTGGCCCAAAACAATTCTTAATTTTTAAGAGCTTTTTATTGTTATTGTTATAGGATGTCCTTTTAAATTTTTCCTAAGTTTCTATCTCCTTATATTCATGAACCATCTGTTCTTATAGGTTCTTAGAGTCCTTAGAATATGGATCATGATTATTTTAAGTTTCCAATATACTGTGCTTTGTATCTCTGCTCTTTCTGGATCATTAATGTGCTTAAAATCTCTCTGCAAGTGATTTTCTGCTTTTATGAACATTGTAACATTTCCTTGGAAAGACTTACCAAGTAAGAGAAATAGAGGCAAATACATGTTTAGTGTATATGTGGTCTGTTTCTTGAAAAAAGCCACAATTGTGCTAAGGATTTTAAAAGGCAAATTGATCAAAATATTGATTGTGGTGAGATAAGATGTTGCCAACCCAGACCACACAATCTTGGGTTATCCTTAGAGCCCTTAATAGCTATTCAGTGCCCAGATCTATATCTGACCTAACATTGTTGTGACTATTAATGAAACTTTTTGACTGTATTAATAGACTATTAGCTTTAACCAACCTGAAGGTAAACATGTCAGCAGCTAGCATTAGAAATATGTAGCAGAGAGGTTTGTGAAATCTGCTATGACTTCTCTACTTGATGTTTCCATTAGTATATTTTTGAAAACCCTTGATTTATTAAGTTCTTTTGATTTGTATGTATAATAAAATTATGAGATTATTTACTTTATTTAGGACTGCATGAATTTGTATTCATTTCCAGGTTGAGCCAGATTGCTCATTTATGGCTCAGAGATAAACAATCACTTATTCTCTTTAACTTAGAAGTTGTCCTTTGCTTCGGTGAGTCTTAATTGAATCTCTGGATAGTTGTTTGGCTTCCTGCTCTTCAGTTGTGATCTTATAATCATACTTGATCACTCTTGGAGAGTCTCATATACCAAGGTGTAGAGTGTCTTGAGTTTTAGTGAGTCAGCCTCCTTGTACTTTGGATGTTGGTTTCCAGAAGCAATATTTTGGCCTTTATTCTTCTTACATGAGACAAGGACAAAGAGGACTCCAGTTCTCTCCTAACTTTCCTCTAGGCCCAGGTAAATCCGTTTCTTTCATCATTTTTGTAGAAAGAAAAAACTTAGAATACAGTGAGAATATTACAATCCTGGCTTTTTGGTCCAGAATACTTTTCTCTAATATTCACAGTGATAACCTGGATGTAAAGCATAGGCAGCTGGCAGTCATAGATCTTTGCGATATACCAGGTACTCGGCTCTCACCTCTCAAGGTCACTCATGCTCACATTATAATAACTCTGTGGTTATTCCTGTGTGGTCAGACAGCCATGTATGTCTCTGTATTTACCTTTATTTCCATTGCTCAGGAGTTTGTCATACATGAATCTCGGGATGATTTAGTATGAGGGCTAATACTCAGTTTGTTCATGCTTTTAGTTTTGTTGTTAATAGAATAATATTCAACATCTTCACCTGTCCCAGAGAAAAAGACAAAGACCCTGATCATAGGAAAGGCTTGGTTTCATTCAATTGAGCAGAGTTCTTTGAGGATACTGAGCTCCCCTTGCAGGGTAGGTCTTAGTGCCTGCTGTCTGTTGTTAATAGAATGTAATATGATATGGTCTCATGTAGGGAAACAACACAAACTTTAGGGACTGAAGGCTTAGGGTTATGAATTCAAGGCCTTGCATTCTGTCAGCAACCATGTGTGCTCTTATGCGATTCAGGACATGCCACTCCCAAATCTGGCACTGGGGTGTTTTAGGAAACAGTAGGTTGAACATTGTCTTCCCTTCTATTCATAATCCCTTCTATTATGATGTAAAAGGATCATAGAACCTAGGAATTCTTTTTCTGAATCAATTAAAACACTGTTATGTGAAGAGTGTCCTCTTTATGTCCAGAAGAAAGAAATGTCTTATCTCTGAGGATACAGTGCTAAAAAGAAGAATCATACCAATCAAGCTTGGCATTTTATCACCATGAGATCATGCTTTTCTACCCATTTGTGCCTCCCCATGACCTTCGCTTCAAGACTATGCCCCAGCTTTGTCCATTTAGCCAGTTCTCCATTTTCTTATGGCACCTTCCATTTCATGTAAATCTTTAATGAATTTGTATGTTTTCTCTGTTATTTGGCTTTTGTTATTAGAGCTTAAAGCATAACCCCAAATGAGCAAAGAAAATGTATCTTTACTCACATAGTACTCAGAAGAGGGATTCTCCAGCCTAAAGACTGGGACATCACCTCTGATTGCCTGTAGCACAGAATGTATATCCAAAGCAAGTCCACATTCATGTAATAATCATGTGGATTTTAATTGTCAAAGTTGGTAGTATTAGAAAAGTAACTGAATATGCAGTTACTTGTCAAGTACCCGTAAATCTCTGTACCTCTATGATAATGTTACAATGAAATGGTAGACTACTGTATGAGAGACTGAACTGAATGGATCATAAAGAGGATAGGGAAGAGACCTCCTCCTGCTTTCCACTGCAAAATTTTAATGTTCAAATCACGTTGACCTTTTATAAAAACAAGATTATAAAACATGGTAAACATCTCTCAGGATATGTATTTGTTCTTCTATGTGTGCCTAATGTTTCAAGCCCTTTTTGGACTCTACTAGAAGATGTGACTACCCTCCAGTTGGATTAATCAAAGAATTTGTATACCAATAGAGGAGTGACTGAGAAGGAATCAACCGGAAAATACACTATCCTCTGACAATTCTTTGAACACTCAAAACCTTGTTAGTGGAGCAAGACAGAATGTCAGAAGGGCAAATTCCTTAACAAACAGAATGCCTATGCCATTTATCTTAGTTATTGTTTTACTGCTGTGAAGAGATATCATGAGCAAGGTAACTGTTATCAAAGCAAGTGCTTAAATGGGGGCTGTCTTACAATTTCAGAGAGTTAGTCCATCATTACCACAGCAGGAAGCATGAAGAAATGGTGCTAGAGTATTATCTAATAGCTTTGCTTCCTGATCTGCAGCCAGAGAAACTGGACCTGATATAGAATTTTGAAACCCATAATGACATACTTCTTCGAACAAGGCCATACCTTGTAATCTTTCTCAAACACTTCTACTAACAGGGAACCAAACCTCAAATATATGAGCATGTAGGGGTCATTCACATTCTAACCACCAAGTCATCGGTGAACATTTCCTTTCAAGCATGATGTAATCAGAGGAGTTTGTTCTACTTTGTGGTTTGAAGGGAAAAATATAGCTATATAGCTTTCGCCAAACTTAAAAAAGAGAGAGAGATTGATTTCAAATACTGGACAGAATGATCTCTATTTTTATCACATGTATATTTGAAGAAGGATATTTATTCTAAAGGAAATCTAGGTAGTGCTAAACATGTGGCATTTAAATGTGAACCATTTTTAGAGCCACACTGATAAGTGTGATTTGAAAATGTAAAATGTGTGAGGAGTAGAAACTGGAATTTTTTTTCTCTCTCAGACAGCAAACAGGCAAGCTCACAATGAAGACCATGCCCTTGGGTTTTCTGTACTGGGAGAAACTAACCCCCTGCTTTATACACATATCCTGGAGACTTTTGACTGTGTAGGGTACGGTAAAACGGAAGATTGTTGTTCTCAGCCACAAGAACTTCAATGGAGACTGAAGAATAAGGAAAGTAAACCATCCAGCAGACCCTGGAGTGCTCTCAGCATGAAAAAAAAGGTACAGAAAGAATTGGGAGACATCTGAGGACCCTTCCAATGAGGTTCTTCATGAAGTTGGGAGCCGCATATTTAGCCCATCTATACCATAGGGCCAGTTATGACAATTTTTCAACTTTTTCCTAGCTACAGAATTCCTTATTTGACAAAACCTAACAATTTTAATGTATTAAAGTTGGTGAAATATTCCTTCAGGCTCATGTGCTTGCACAATTGGTCCTCAGTTAACGGTGCTTACTTGGAAGGTTTTTAGAACAATGACGGGTGAGACCAAACTGGAAGAAATAAATTTCTCAGGGAAGGCCTTGAAAGTCTGAAACTCAGTTCTGCCTCTAGTGTGAACAAGCTGCATTAGAAGATTCCACCACCAAGCCATCTGTGCCATAAGTAAAAGTAAATTCTACCCTTAACTTGCTTCTATGATTTATGTAGTCCTAGTGACAAAGAAAGTATCAGGAATTAAGTCCTTCTGTGTTAAAACTTACTGTATGGCTCTTAGGTCTTAGAAGCTGCTTTGTAGAAGAACAAAGACATGGTTTTAATAGACTGTTTTGAGGAGATTTTGTAAAACTAGAGTATTGATTAAAATATGTACAGAGAATAGTTGGGAATTGAGCAAGCAGCTATTCTCACCATATTTTAGCAAATACTGTGACTACTTAAAAAGGATATCTATAGTTATTATTCCAGTGCCCAGGAAACATTGAAGAAGTCAAGGTCGAAATATTCTCAGAGCCAAAGGATGGTGAGAAGGCTAGGAAGTCATATCCTAGAAATGAGATGACCATTTATTTACACTTATGAAGTCAAAGCAGCTGTGACTACCTACACAAGACCTGCACACCAGAAAAAGGAAAATTACAGTTAGTTGCAAAGAGAGATGGTAAACTATAGTGATGTAGTTTGAATTAAGACTATGTGGTTACATAATGAGTTGGTGACATGGGGTTGGAGCATCCAATGTGAATATTTCTTAAGGTCTGTGACCTTCCTCAACTTCTAGAAAATAGTTAAGGTAAATGATGCTGCCATACCTCAGACATTTTTCTGAAGACAAATAATATTGTTGCAGTTGTACTTTATATTACCTTGAGGATACTGGACTATGAAGCAGACTTTTCTGATGAGCAATAAGTGCTGTTATCAAAAAGACATAACAATAAAAATGAGACTTGTCATGCAAATTGCACTAAGCAATCAGCTGCCTTGAGTCCTGTTTTCCTATTTCCCTTTTTCCAGCACTAATCAGGAGAGGCAACTTGGAGTTGTGTGGTTTAAGAGTATTAGGGGTGAGGTAAATGCAATCACAAATTATTATACACATGATTGATAGTATTAAAAACTTTAAAAAATAATTCTAAAGAACAAAGAATATTTTTTTAATTAATTTATTTTTTACACTCCATGATTTATTCCCCACCATCCACCCTCCAACTGTTTCACATCCCACACCTTCTCTCTGCCCCCTGTCTCCATGTGGATGTCCCCACCCTCTACCCCACCTGACCTCTAATCTCCCTGGGGCCTCCAGTCTCTTTTTTTTTTTTTTTTTTTTTGAGATATGGAAATTTTATTGCCATGATTCTTCTTAGAACAGAAAAGGAAATATTATAATTCTCTTTAAATAAAAGAAAAGTTTTCAAGTCTATTCATATTATAGATGACAGGTTTGGGGGTCTCCTTATGTAGACCTGACTAGCCTAGAACTCACTGTACAGACCAGACAAGGCGATTGTAGCACTTACATCACAGCAGTAACCAAGAGATATCCACTGGACATCTACTGGATGTAAGGTACTCTCAATAGGAGAGAATTTGTTCCTAATACTGTAAACCTCGCTAACTATCTTGGCTGGTAAGATCATGAACCCTGTAGGAGAACTTAGTACTGCCAGCTTCTTTTTTTTTTTTCCAATTTTTATTAGATGTTTTCTTCATTTACATTTCAAATGCTATCCCGAAAGTCCCCTATACCCTCCCCCATCCCCCGCCCTGCTCCCCTACCCACCCACTCCCACATCTTGGCCCTGGTGTTCCCCTGTACCCCCAGAGCTCATGTCTCTAGCTGCATACATAGCAGAAGATGGCCTAGTTTGCCATCATTGGGAAGAGAGGCCCCTTGGTCATGCAAACTTTATATGCCTCCAGTCTCTTGAGGGTTACATGCATCATGTCTGAATGAACACAGACCTGGAAGTACTAATTCTAAGGCAGGTTTCTATCTTGATCTCTTTGACACACACACACAGGTACCACATTTGTCCTGTATCTGCCTTGTGCTTTATGCATTGCATTTCTACTAACACATATTCCTCACACTCAGAGCAATTCCTTTGTTCCAGCTGTTTCTTTCTGCAGTCTATCTCCACTACTGTCTTTTCAGATCCTTCTCATCCTTCTTTGTCCTTCTACAGTTAATACTGTGCCAGTCCACTCATGTGAGAAGATAGTGTTTGGATTCCAGTGAAAAGTCTAATGAACTAACAAAAGTTTTCTGTAGGCAGCCACTGTTCTGTGAAATGAAGCGTAGTCCTTGCCACTTCTTTGCAATCAACACCTGTCTTCTTGCAAAGCACTATAATTTGTACATCTTGACCTTGAAACAGCTTACCTCAGAATATTCTGCTTTAAGCACTTTGAAAAATCATTACTTCTCAAGACACTTTAACCTAAATAATATGGAGCCTGTGTAGCTGTACAGAAATGCAGAAAGATTGCATTTGAAAAGCTCTAGAAGCAAATATTTTTTACAGCATCTAGTTTAACAGGTAATGGACTGTACAAGTTATATCACAGACTTTTCCTTCATATATTTTCATCTGTTGTCTGCATCAGAGTTCATATATAATTATTAATAATCTATAAGATTTATAATATTATATATGTCATGAGTATTTCAGAAAAGGATGTTTCAATGGGAAAATAAATCAACTAGAAATGTAATTATGACTGTTTCAGGCAGTATTATGACAAAGTTGAAAGAGATTAATATGAGGGAGTGACAAACTGTCCAGATTTCATAGCAGTTTTTTATGAGTTTAAATGTTCTCTGCTAGTCCCCACAATAAAGATATCCTTGTGATATTTACGTCTCCAAATTCATATGAAGGACTAATTTATAGTCTTATTTAGATGAAGGCCCTTAGGTACTGATAAGGCAGAACTCTCATGAATGCAATAAATATTTTATAAAAGGCTCATGGGAATGAGCCCCATCATGCTGCTCTATGAGAAGTATGCAATATCTATGTCTTCCAGGGGAAGCAGCATCCATAATATCTTTTTAGAAGTGCAGATAATACCCTTAACAAAGACCACCCTTATTAGGTTTTTTCCCCCCTTTGGGTGTACAGATCAAACACCTATAGCTTTATATGTAAAAAAATTTACTCTTATTTTTTAAAAATCACCTGATTTATAATATTTTGTTTCAACACCATGTGTGGACTAAGACAATCATCTCTGTCTTGACACTTGTCCCTGCCAACAGTGGAGAATCAGACCTGACATAGAGAATAAAGAATTGAAATATGACCTGCATGATCAGGCCATCTTTTTGTGATCATGAACAGCTGAGTTCTAGAGAAGCTGTCAAATATTGATGCTGCTTTTCTCTTTACAGGATTTCTTTTTGGAGCTAGAGAGATGACTCATTGGTTAAGAGCACTTACTTGCAGAAGAATCAAGTTTGGTTTCCAGAAGTCATATGGTAGCTCATAACTGGCTGTACCTTTAGTTCCAGGGGATCTAACATCCTTTTCTGTTCTCTTTAGGTACTGTAAGTATGGGGTGTACAGAAATTCATACAATCAAAACCCATATATATGAGGAACAAAAACAAATGAATCATTTTACAAATGTTCTTTCAGTATGAGTGGACATGCCATTTGGGATAGTTATCTTTAAAGTACCAGGAGAGAATGATTCTAATTTCAAATGACCTATTTGGTAATTTAAATGGTAACTCATTCATTAAAGGGAGCTAACATACACAGGGTTTTACTATACTGAATGCACAAGAGTTCAGATCCCATGAATAGATGGATAAAACAAGCAATGTGACTGACTGACTGACTTCTATCTTACTGGAGGCACAATACCTCACATCCTATGTCCATGTAAATATTTTAAATAATTTATACAAAAATTATTTTTTCATTTTTTATTAATCATTCCATTCATTTACATATCAAACGCTATCCCACTTCCAGGCTACCCCTCCACAAACCACCCACCCCACATCCATCCTCTTCCCCTGTCCCCTTGCCTCCATGAAGGTACTTCCCCACCCACCCTCTCCCACCCCACTGCTCCAGCATCCCCTATGCTGGGACATCAAACCTCCACAGGACTAAGGACTTCCCCTTCCATTGCAGACAAAACAGTAAAGTATTAATAAATGCAGAATAAATCATTCTGGCTAATATTGATCCTAAAATAAATATAGTTATATAATTTTAAATTATTTTATGGAAGAAATAAATAAAGGCCTTTAGAGGTAAAATTGACTAGGCCCAGGAATGTCCTGCTGCAGCATTGACTGTAGCTTACTTAGGTCAGCTAGTTCAATAAATATACACTGAATGAAAAAGTAAATCATTGTGTTTGTAATGATCATGTTAGGACTAACAGACCGTGAATAATTGCTCTAGTCAGATTTCCATTACTGTAACAAAGGTTTGAGATAAATCAACTTAAAATGAGGAATGGTTATTTTTGTTCACAGTTTCAAAGGGTTTAGTACTTACCTGATTGGCTTTGTTGCTTTGTTCTCACGTCAGCAGAATACATGATGACAAAGTGTTTAGAGCCAAAAGGCCATTTAATTATAAAGCACCTAGCAAAAGAGTAGAAGAAGAAGGGTCTGGAATCACTTAGTTTTTTTCAATATCATGCCATAATGACATAAAGACCTTCTACTAGATGCATCATTTTATAAGTTTCATCAGGCTGCGTACCAGACTTTTAACACATGGAGATGTAAGGGTGAGAATTTGTCATGTGACATTATTTTAGAGAGATAGAAGAAAAATCTACTAATGCCTGATGTGGAATCAACAACATATCAAAGTATAGATAGAAGCAAAGTTTGACTTTCTGAACCAGTGAGATTTATTTGGGTTAATATAGGAATATGTGTGAAGTGTTACTTATGGGAACAGAAATAACTCAGAGTCATCTATCTATATTACAAAATGCAACCTTGGCATTGGAGACAGCTTATGCTAGAAATCTGAAGCTCTCTGCACAATTTGCAGATGCTCAACATGCTGCAGACTATCTCTTTAATGTAGCTCAGATGGTCTGATCTTCTAGGTAGCTTGGCTTCTCTGAAAGTGTCTCTCAGCAGTCCTTGTTGCTTACATATGCTTGAGGATGGAGAAGCATATTGGATATAGTCAGTTTCAGGAACTTCCTGAACCCTTTGAGTGGTTTACTTCCTGAACTGAAGAAGCTTCCTTTCAGGATGGAATGTTTAACCTCTAGTTAGAACATGCTGTGCTGTAACAAGTCTAACAAACCCAAGGTACAGGTTTTTATCTTGGAAGAAATTACACAGCAACATTCTGAGTCTGAACTACAATACTTATCCTCTATACATATGAATAAACTATCAACTATACATGAATGTTTATACCATTTCCAGTGCCTAGGTCAACGGGTACTACTCTTCTTCCCAGAACTGGGGCATTTGTGCCATAGCCACTGTCTGCTCATAAGAGAAGCTCATCTGCATATTGAGATACATGTGCTACTTTGTCATGGTCTCTACAAATGATGTGTTGATGTTTTCAAATTCTTCACAAAGTAAGGAAAGGTTTATATAGCACTAAGTCCAAATTTTACTTGAGATACCTCGAAACTTTGATCAACAAATGACATTTGTTTCAGGATTTTCCTTTCAGTGAAAAGAGCTATCCAAGCAAGGTGCCCTGATGAACTGCTCACTATAGTCATGGCTACATCTCAAAATTGCCATCAAGGGTCACAGGATTTATTTCTATGTAGAAAATATACAGAAGAACACTCAACTGTGAATATATTTCTTTATATATTTATCCCAAACAATATACCCTTAGCCTCACCCAGAAAGGTCTACCACTACAATCTACTAAGTTCATTCAAATTTCCATGAGCCAAGGGGTTATTCTCATGCCTTCCTATTATAAGATATCCTTATGGACCTCATCTCACTTTTCACCAAGTCTGGTTAAAGAAAGAGGTTGGAGTCTCTGCAGTATATAAACTGAATAATCAGGGATTAAAATTCCAAAGCCCACAGCTGACTAAAATGACATCCACGAGCATCTTCCTAATTAATGTACAACATTATCAATACAACAGTAGAATAATCAGGGAGTGTTCTATAGGGATCCAGTAGATTTTCTTATTGAAAACTATAATCACACCAGTTGATTAAAAATTTATGACTTTATTATAGGTAGTAGTACAATTTTGTGTACATAAAAACAATCCTGTTGATTATAGGCATAAGTAGAATATTATGTATATAATAAATAATTGATATTCTGGGACCTTTAAGAAGAGAAAACATTAGAAATGTAAATTCCTTTTATAGATGTTGCTTCTCAACTATTTTCTTGCAGATGTTATTAACACCAATGAAAGCAAACATTTTTATGTAAAATCACTTACTTTCACAAGAGAAATGCAGTATATTAGGATTGTTTTAAACATCTTTCTCCTCACTGACAGGTTAATGTAGCATGAAGATCAACAACACTGACCTCAGACCTGCCTATGTTCTGCCAGTTTATACAATGTAACACCAAGCAAGTCAATTGCAATTTCTACATCTCATCTATCGAGAGGTGTACTGATTAGCTTTCAGTGTTACCAAGAAGATCAAGGTCGATTATGGAAGTACTCAGCACTGTGAGGCACATATTGTCAGTGAGTGACCACTGAGTCCAGTTTGTTTGTCTTTCATCTATGACAGATGTACTCTGATTGGTTTTACATGTTACCAGTTGCCTATTGTGCAATGACTACTACTGAATTTACATAACTGCTTGGATGGTACTATTTAACTTTATTTACTAAGATTAAAAAGCCATCTAATGTTGAAATGAGTAAAGATGAAGCTATATTTATGTATTGATTCTTCAAGAGCCTAAACCAGTAGCTTACCTAAAATGATATTTTAGCATTTGCCCCTTCCATTTTTGAAATAAACAATGAATGGCCTCAAAAACATATTATAATATTACCAGATAGGTCTTAATGTTGATTCTACTTCTATGATGACAAGAACACACATTATTCTAGGGTTTTAGGTATTCTTAAAATAGTTAGGTGAGAAAATAGGAAACACTACAGCTCATCATAGCAAGACTCATCAATTCTGATCCTCTCCTAATATAGACCATGATTCTAGTGAAGAGAAATATCAGTGTTTTATTATTATTCATGATCTGTTTATTTACCATGATGACAATGAGATTATATGCATTCAATAAATGCATCCTGTTTTAAAATACATACTTTATATTTCAAAGCTGATACTTGTTCATTGATTACACAGAGAAAAAAGAGGTTTATCTGAGCATGCACAGATAAGACAAATGCATCCTTGAGCCTGGTACAAGAATGACATACACCCTGAGAATTTTTAATGTTCTCTTCTATAATTTTTTTTGAATTATTTGTACTATAGATCTAATTTATAATGCATATTCTAGTGTCTTTTCATGCTGATGCATTTGTATAAAGTGTTTTAGTCTTTACTATTGGATACAGTAATTTGTTGAACCAATAAACAATCATTTAGACACAGATTGTTTTTTCATTTCCTTTTAAATTTGAAAATATAAAAACACTACCTCAGAGTCTGAACTATGTACCCAGAGCCTCCTCCACCCTCAGCAGTAAGCATGTTTGTTCTCATGTGCTTCCTAAGGTGGGTCTCTTTCCATTATCTTTCCTTCAGTGGTATTGAATCTGTTCCTCATATAGTTTTTATCTTTTTGTATTGATTTTATAAACTATCCTATGTGTCCTTTCAATTTTTAATTATTATATGCATAGATTATATATCTAGTCTTCCTATATCAGAGATGTTAACAGATGAGTTTGTATGTTATAGTCTGATCCAGGTTTTACATCTGACTTATATTTTCATATAATTATTGATTGTTCAATTATAAATTGCCTAATTCTGTCTCATTAATATTTTACTGTTTAATTTTATTATTAAAATTACATAATTTAAATAAAGTTTCTTATAATTAACTTTGCTCTATCATTAAGCATATCTCTTAATGCAGCATGAATATAGTTACCTTTATATACAGCAATAATTTAATTTCAGGAGAGAACACATTTTGAGAAAAACTTGTAGAATGAAGTACCAAGGTGACACCCATTGTTGGAGAGCTGGAGAATTGCCAAAATATACCAGTTCTTCTTCTTCTTTTTTTTTTTTTTTTAATAGAAGGATTTGCTGTAATGCTCAGTTTTTTCAGGGTGAGCAGATGAACACACATAATAATACCTTCAGTAGATCTCTGATAATCCTTTGGGCACATATTGAAATTTCTGTAAAGCAACTAACTGTGTTTCTAGGATTTAAAATGAATAATACATTAATCTGGGAATACAGATGTCTATCTGGTCAAACAAAAGGACACTTAGGAAAGTTTCAGTGGAGAAACTAGGATCCAAAGACTCCAGCAAACCTTTAAGTCTCAGACTTTAAAAGATGGCTAAGCTTAGCATTGCATCTAATCTAGGACTGTGCGTGTGTGTGCATGTGTATGTGTGTGTGTGTGTATACACAATCACTTCATGTGATCTGTGTGCTATTAGCTGAATGGCAAAATTACAATATGAAAATATATTGATATGTTGGTTTAAATCACAGACATTTTTAGTTTGCAAGACTTTGATTTAACAATTTTATTATAATAGATGTGTACTAAATGCAGCCATCAATTCATAATGGCATAGGACATCAGCTGTGCACATGTAAATAATGACTCTGTTCTCTACTTTCACCAGGCCACTCCATCTTCTTTCCAAGTAAGGGTGGAAGTTCTAGAAAATGACCTCTAAATGTTTGCTTTCACTGATTCAACTCACCTGCCAGGAATGATGGTGTGTACTGAATTGTTAAGAAGCAAGTTGAATGTTATGTATAATGTTACAAATCTTGTTTAAATTATATCCAAAGAAGTAATTTCCATTACCATTATGCTTACTATCTAAGATAATATGACCCAACCAATTACTCATAAACCTAGCATCAATTTCATTTTTCCCTACGTCTAAAGCAAGGTGGCATTGGAAATGACAGCTTACTACTTTGTTTATATTAATTATATCCAGACACTGGAAGCTGATAGTATAAGACTTACTGTAATTGAGCCATAAGTTTAGTACATAGAAGTACCATCCATTTACCTGGACAACTTTTTGCTGAAATATATTCCCAGAGCAGAGCAGGAAAGAGAGGGTCCAATGATCACAACTGATGTATGTCTCCTTCCTGTGGCTAAGTGAAGCAACCATTGCAGAAGTTGGCATTGCCTCAAGGGCTCCTTACTCTGCTGTGATATGAATCATGGGAAGCTAGAACTTCTTTTTTTTTTTTTTTTTTTTAAGCAAGAGATGGTTCTTTTTTTTTTTTAATGTAAGTACACTGTAGCTGTACTTCAGACACACCACAAGAGGGCATCAGATCTCATTATGGATGGTTGTGAGCCATCATGTGGTTGCTGGGATTTGGACTCATGACCTTCAGAAGAACAGCCGGCACTCTTAACCACTGAGCCATCTCTCCAGCCCAGGAAAGCTAGAACTTTTAAAGGACTGTTTATCACACCAGATTTCAATGTCTGACAGAAAGAAAAAAAGAAAGCTTAAGAGAATTGGAATTTGTGAAAGTATGTGGGTGTTTTGTAGCAGTCTGCTGAGTATTCAGACAGACAAGTGAGCTCTGCCTTTGTCTAGTGTTGCACAGTCCTGACAAGGCTTATGTGTATGCTAAGGAAGAGTTGTCCTGGGACCTGAGTGCACCTGCTGGGTCTACATCCTAGTGCCAAGGATAGTACTAGGACACAGAGACTGTGAGATGAACTTTGTTTGAAATTTATTAGATTTCTGTCTAGGAAACAAAAGAAATCAACTTCTGTCTTTTGACAGATAGTTGAGGGACCAACAGGCCAGGAAGGGAGTGGGCACATGTCTTATAAACCCTTCCCAAATCTAGTGCCATATGTTTCTCCATTCAGAATAAGAACTCCAAATAACAGCCTCGTTGATTTTGTAAGCCCAGCATTAGTGAACGTGTGACCAGGGATCAGGGGAAGGGGGAAGGGCCTCTGGGTTACTGACTGGGACATGGGTCCAGGGAGGTATATCTAACCTGAGGAGAAATTCAAAAATTCATTTCTCATTTCTTATTCTCAGGAACTGAGTAAACAGGACATTTTTGAAGGATTGTTCAGTGTATTCCAACTCCCAGTTAGCCAGGTGGAAAGTTAGTTTACAATGTGTTCTGAAAACTTACATTTTTGTCTGATTGGCATTTAATAAGTACACAAAGGGCTTTGGTATAAAATTGAAAATATAATTTATCCTAGATACACACAGCATCAGAAAGGTCTAAATCTGTACTGAGCTTGGACAAGCCTTACCTCATGTATCCCACCAGAGGTATTCCTTGTAGCTCAAATGGCTAGAAAGCAGTAGGGCTACCATCAAGACTATGTCAACAATTGCCAAGAAAGGTCTCAACAATTCAGCAACAATGAACTTTTCTGGGAAATAAATAAATAAATAAATAAAAGAGCTAACTGGCTAAAACATTGAAGAACAGCTTTTCTGGGTATCCATCCTTTCCCACAGAAAAGGTAAGAAACAGTTCTGTTCTCAAGGAGACCTGGGAACCTTGCTGGACACATGTCTAGTGTCTAAGGATTTGCCTGGGAAATCAGTGCCCTTTCTTATCACCAACACCTGTGATAGAAATGAAATTGCAACTTACAAACTAAATGGAAAAAAAATACAATCTTAACTTTCTTGTCCCCCCCCCCATCTTTCTTGTTCTTTCTTGTGGTTTCACTCTTTCTTTTGCACACACATACACAATGCCACAATCATATATACAAAAAGGAATTTTAACCTGCGTGATGTTGATTTTTTTAAGTTAATATTAACAAATGAGAAAATATATGGTTTTGAAAGTTACTATTACATTATTGAACAAATAGGTAGTTAGGCAGAGGAGAACAATATGTAAGAGGGAAGATGTAAGTAGAAAAATCAATCATAGATTGAAGATCAGTCTAACTTGATCTAGAGATACCATTATGGGTTTATGATCTGTTGCACTACTCTTCTGAAACATAATATTTCCTAGTTTTGTCCACTTGAACATCCTGGCTACATCAATGATAATATAGTGACATCATCAGAGGCATAAGTGTGATCCCACTAAAGCAACCCCTGACTGTAATGGGAGGAGTGTCTAAGATTGCTTCTTAGTAGCTCAAAAGCAACAAGGCTTCCATCAAGGCTGAATCAACAACTGCCAAGGGAGGTCTTAACAATTCTGATGGGCATTTCTGAGAATAAAATAAGTAAATCAATGAAATATTTAAATGGCTAGAACATTGAGAGAAGACCAGTTTTGGGGGGGGGAGGGGGGAGAAAGAACCACAGCTGCTTAGACATATTGGAGGCGTTGCTCATTTCTTTTGAAAAGTACTTTCTTTTCCTTACAAGAACACAAGACACCAACAAAAGCTGCTCTGAACATTTCTGAGCTTCTCTTTTAAGGCACAAGTGAAACAACACAAAGGGATGAAGGCTCCTATTGCTAAGACACATGGTAATATGAATGTTTTGCTTTTCTTTCTGGAAGAGAATACAGATGTATTGTATTGTTTGTTTGTTTCTTTGTTTGTTTTCTCAGTCCAAATATCTGACTAGAAGCCAGAAGAGAAAAGTATCTTTCACTCAAGTTGAAGAAGTTTCAGCCCAGCATGGCACAGAAGGCACTGTGGCAGGAATGTGGAGCAGCTGGTCAGATTGCATCCTCAGCCAGGGACTCCCACTGCTTTCTCTTTTTCATTCATTCCTAAATTTAGACTTCCCATTGATAGACAACAGCATCCACATTAAGAGGGATCCCGTTCCATCATCTCATTCAAAAACCACTCTCAGCTTCTTTCAGCATTTCCCTAATTCAATGACAGGGGTCCCCAGGTTTTTGTCCATGGGCTGGGTATAAGTATCTCCATCTGACTTTTTCAGCTGTTTGTTGGACCTCTAAGAGAGCAGTCATGCTAGGCTGCTGTTTGTAAACACACTATAGCATCAGTAATAGTATCAGGCCTTGGGGCCTCCCCTTGAGCTGGATCCCAATATGGGCCTGTCATTGGACTTTCTTTCCCTCAGGCTCTTCTCCATTTTTGTCCCTGCACTTCCTTCAGACAGGAACAGTTCTGTGTCAAAGTTTTGACTGTGGGATAGCAACCCCATCCTTCCACTTGATGTCCTATCTTTCTACTAGAGGTGGACCCTAAAAGTTCCCTATCCCCACTGTAGAGTATTTAATCTAAGGTCCTTCCCTTTGATGGTCTCTAATCTCCCAGGCCTCTGGTACATTCTAGCGGGTCCCCCCACCTCCTATCCCTGAGGTTACGTTTTTCCATTCTTTCTGCTTGCCCTCAGGGCTTAAGTCCTGTTCCCCCTCACCTGGTCATGTTCCCCTTTCTCCCTCCCTGCCCCCTTTCCTACCCGGGTCCCTCTAGCCCTCTGCCTCCCCACCCTTGTGATTGCTTTGTTCTCCCTCCCAAGTAGGATTGAGGCATCCTCACTTGGGCCCTTCAGCTTGTTAACCTTCTTAAGTTCTGTGGATTTTAAATCTTATGCCCAGCAGTCTCTGTCCAACTCAACATGAACTTAATGTAATCTTTAGAGGTTCTTTGTGCCATAATTATAACTTTTTAATTTTTAAAAATAAAATTATATAGTTTCACCCCTCTTTTTCCTTCATCCAGCCCTGCCTACATACCCTCCATGTTCTCTATCAAATCATGATTTCTTACCCTTTAATTATTCACACACACACACACACACACACACACACACACACACACACACACCTAAATATATACATATGAGCTCCTCGGTCTGTATAATGTTACTCTTAGATATACTATTTCAAGACTGACCACATGGTACTGGATAACCAGCGGTTTCAGGAGCGTTTTGTAGATGTATCCATTAGGACTGGGTTCTACAGTTTTGCATTTTGATTTGTTGTAGTTTTCTGTAATGGTCTTCATCTGTCACAAAGGGAGGTTTACTTGATGAGTTGTGAGAATTACATCTTTGAGTATGAGGATACATATTTATAATGTAGTTAGGGATTATGATGGTTTCATAAGTGTCAGCTATAAATTTCTCTCTAAGATCAATGATTTTACTAACTTAGGGTAGCTGTCTAGGTCCCTAGTACCAGATGTTTCCTCATGTTGAGTGGATTTTAAGTACAATTAGAGAGCTGTTGGTTATCACCACATTATATATGCCTCTATTGAACTTTTGGATTTATCATACCATGCTAATAGTTGTGGTTTATGGCATTACTGCTGGATAGGTACTATTGGTTGTTTGGACTCTTTGTAAGCTTGCACAGGGATGTCTAATATGATGAGAGTTAGGCCTTGGAGAGAAATCTCTTGGATCAAATTCAGCTCAGGTTATCAGCATCCTGTGTGATATTTGGATGCACCCATGTTTCATGTATATATGTTAAAAGTATAATATCTTCTTTATGGATTGTTACTTTAATGAGTACAAAGTATTCTAACCTTCTGGTTAGATTTGTTCTAAAGTCTATTTTGTCAGATATTGTAAACATACATGTTTTCGTTTTTTGTTTTTTTCTTAGTACCATTTTCTTATAGTATCTGTTTCTATCCCCTTTCCCTAAGGTGAACTGAGTCTTAAAGGAAAATATCACATTATTTTTCTACTAAATGTTTACTGTATTAAGTTGTCTTTTAAATACTCCTTTTATGACCATAGATTAGTGTATCTCTCAACCCTCAACAGAAAAGTTTTTGTCTACAATGAATGGCCTTTAATACAGAGAACCAGAACTGGTCAACATGAAGAGAATAAGTGACTGTGGTATGCTCAGCTCTAACTGTGGCATCTACATCACACCCCTTCTCCCCAAGTCTTAGAGTTTATTGCATAAAAAAGATAAAATAGAAGAGCCAGAGTTAGTAGATAATGACTGCATATCAGTAGTTGTAGGACACAATAAGACCATTGCACAGAATTTACAGAAGCTATGAGTATATGCAGAAGAGCTCTATAGGATCAAACTAGCTAAAATCTCAGCATGCAAAGGAGAAGGGTTCATGAAGCCCCGCCCTTAGATGAGAAGCTAGTAGTAATTGATGGCTATTGGAACTTGTACACAATCAGAGAGTCCTAATACAGTAGTGCAGTTGTCTCTGTGATGGGCAGGACCACTGTACTGAAAGTTAGAATTGATAAAACAAAGTGAACACACAGCAGAAAGTAATGTGTCAGCAGTGTTTATCTGATGAAAATGAAGAGACAGAGGAATAAGAAGATAAGTAGTTGGCAGGATAAATGCAGTTTAACAACTGTTGGGCACTATGCCCTTTGCCTTGCACAGTCCCCCTCCCCCCAACCATATTATCATTGCCCAGAGAATAGCCAGAGTGGGAAGCCATCGAAACATCCTGACTCATCACAGCATGAACTCAGGTTCCCATCACACTAAGTATAATGAGAATTCTCTCTACAAGGATCACACTGTGAAAAGATATAACCTGTAAAAGAAATAAAAGTGAATCTGTTTACTAAAGTATTAAGTAATGAAATGAATTATATTCTGAAAAAAAAAAAAAAAACAGTCATGAAAGGTTCTTAGTCCTACAACTTTCCCAAGATATTGTTCTGTGCAAATAAAATAAATGAAACCTATATGAAGAGAAGAAAGAATTTCTCACAGTCATTCTCTGCAATGTTTGGTTACTCACTGAGTTCTTTTTGGTGTATTTAAAAAAAATATACAGAATGCATTTGTCTACCTCTAGAGTTCTTTTTTTTTTTTTTTTTTTTTTTTAATTACAGAGAAGAAGGGAGTTACCTCATTTTATATTGACTCAACTAATGCTGACACACAATGTGGTCTCACTTATCTATAAGCTTACCTCATAGTCTACTTCCAACCAGCATGGGCTTCCCCCTCTTTCACTGTTGTTCCAGGACTTTGAAGATAAGCACATTTGGGAGAAGGGCATTTCACAATGATTACTTACAAAATCAGGAAACAGAGAAAAACAAAAGCCATGCAGTACTTCAGGACCAGGAGTATCAAGAAGACAACATTCAAAATCCTTGAAAAGTGATAAGAAGGAACAGTGACAAGGTACCAGATGGTACATGGTGGGGGCTACCTGGAAGGAATAATGACTGTGGCTGAAGGAACACATCCAGTGTCTGGGACCAACTAAGAGGTCATCCTTGTTCCTCAAATTAGCATCTGAGGATTCTAACTAGGCAAAGTCAGAAAAGAGGTCTACTTCCTAAGATATCACCTGGGGATACAAACCTTGGTTGGGATGAGTCTTTAACAAAATCATGTCTGTAAGGTAACATAACCCCATGTCTTCTTGCCATCTTAAAGTTGATAGCAACCTTTAAAGCTAAACTAGGTGCTCCACTGTGAATTATTCCAGGTGATCCCTATAAATTCTTGCTCACATTTATGGCCTGAATTTATTGCTGTAATTGCCTTTCTGTTTACATATTTATTATAATGACTATGCAAAAAGTGTTCCTTAATTAGGTGATGATATTATAACTATCACCCCTTTCATTTAATTCGTACCAAAGATTAGAAATGCCAAATTGTTACAATTAGCCCGGGTGAAATACTTTGGGATCTAGGCTGCTATATTTAATTGAAACCACTATTTTATGAGAGTTTAATCTCTGAATAAAATATGCATATTTACATATGTTTATTTCTCAACGCTTAAATTCACAAAGGATGCATAAAGCCAATTGTGAAAAACAAATGCTTTCTCTTAAAAGAACCCCTTGGAGCTCTCTGTGGTGACTTCTATCTGTAATACTAATAGCCAAGAGTGGAGGCAGGAGGATAGCTAGTTCCTACCTACATTTTCTTCTCTCCAGTTATTATGTACAGATAACCTAAAAAGGAATTTCATGCTTTTGCTTGGCTGTAGCTACTGCTTAGCAACTGTAACATTTTTTTTCAGAGTCTTTCTTCATTTTCCCCACATTATATTTCAATTTTGACTTTATTATTTTATATCCTTTAAAATAACTCAGTAAAGTTCTGATGGGTTGGACAAGTAAGAAATATGCCAAATACACTCTTAATATTTTGAAATTCCTTATCATGCACATAAGCTATGTGGCTTACTTTTTGATAGTTTCAGCAGAGCTCATTTTTTTTTCACAGAATAATGATTGGCTTATCAAACTGTACCATAATTGGTGCATTTAGCTTCTATTGCCATTGTATTAGATTGAAATCCACCATAGATTCACTTTTATAGCCGCACAATAATAATAACAATAACAATCTATGAAAACGGCACTCAAACAAGAAAGGCTTTACAGGAAGCCCTTGAAACAGCTTCATGCAGAATTGGGTAATTTAATGCAGATGCTAGAATCATAAGGCTCGCACATTGCTGTCAGCTTCACCAAAGAGGAGAGAAAGCTCTGGGAGAAAAGAGAGCCCCAAGTATGCAACATTAGACACACTGAGAACAGAGATCATGTGAAACAGCTCCTGAACACTGACACTGAATAGTATGAAACTTGTCCATCATATTAATCATTAAATGGAATGCTGATGCAGCCAGCACAATTGAGGATGGAAAGTTATTGGAAACTGAATGGTTTTATGAGAGGGCCAGATGTTTCTTGTTGAATAATTCCAAACAACAGAACCATGAATGTTTCAAGTTAGTACTGTGAAATTAGCTTCTCTTCTTGATAAAATGCTAGAAGTTGAGTTTGAGACTCTGTAAATAATACTTAACGTGTAACACAGAGCAGGCCCTAACAATTAGGACACAGTCTCTACTGACATTTTGTTTAATTTGGAAAAATTAAATGCTGGATGCTGAAATAGTGCAAACTGTCACATTAATCCCCATAATTTAAAGCTTTTTTTTTTTTAATTGCAAGTAAAGCCTCCAAGAAAAGTGGAAATCGGTCTTCTATGTAACCATCCAATGAAATGTGGCTCAAATCACTACAATCTTTCTGTTACTAAGTATTTAGTACAACCCAGTTCTTTCATGATGCAAATAGCTAACTGCTATGAGAGCTTTTAGCATTAGGCAGTATAATCCTGATTTGGAAGTCCTTCTACAAGCTCTCTCTAGACAAGAGGGGGCTGGGGATTAAAGGCTTACATCATCAGAAGATGGATTAAACTAAGATATCAAATATGTATTCGAATGCACTCCACTGCTTTTGCTCCAAAAGAAGTCAATTATTTTAGGCTTTCTTATCAAGGTAGATTGTTTTTGCTTTGATGCAGAAAATAAATTATGGGAGGAAAGCAGCAGCCAGTCCTTCCTGATAAAGAATACCATAGAAAAAGACATGAGTTTCCACTGATATGTTCCCATATGTCAGTTTGTATAATATATTTACAAAAATCAAGGTTAGAACACGGTGAAAGCAATTCCAGAAGTAAAAAGGCTTATAATACAAACGGGGTCTGCCAGTCCAGTCTGCCTATCTAGTCTATGAATGCCTCACTCAGACTGAGGTGAGAGTGACTTGCTTCCCTGTGACTTTCTTGCTTGGCTGGCGATTCATAATGTCCACTGAAATGAGAAGTAAAGAGAGCTCTGTTGCTTTATCCCAAGCTTGTCTATGCTGCCATGTTGATATGAAGGAGTTAGACTCTTAAGATGTATGACTTTAGGTAAGCTTTTCATTACAATTTGTCTAAACATTATTTCTAGTCCTAACCTTGAGTCTCAAAGATGCTATACCACCACTACCATGACCACAACTTGGAAACGGAATATATAAATAATATAAATAACTAGTAATAATATGTAACCTAAGAATTATCACAGAAAACCTTACTACTGCACAACCTATTCTCTCTCTCTCTCCTTGTTCTCTTGTTCCGTTCAACTTCCTTGTCTGTATAAAAACTTCATACCCTATTAAATATAACATGATACAATGACACATCTAAGTATGCTTTATTGTGCTTAATATGATGACCTACATTAATAGCATAACTGTGTTCTTTATGATTGAATGAAACCTCACTGAGAATGTGTTCCCATGAGTGTGTGTGTTGTATATATATGTATATGAAATATTTTCTGTATCATCTGTTGATAATGTAGGAAGCAATAGTGGAAATATGACTAATAAGTGTCATATGCATGTATTAAAATGAATTAATGAATTTTATTTACATTACAAAATAATAAAGTTCATTATTTTGTAAATCACTCAATGAGAAAAAAAAGAAATTTAATTTACAAGTAGAAAATGGCATATAAACACAAACATAAATGTAGACACTTAGGAGGAAGTTTAAAATGTAAAGGCATACTTGCAATAAATCGAACACCTGATCAAGAAATTGTGATTTCTAGATTATGAAAAAAAATTTGAATGAAAATTTACTGAGTTAGTTCAAAGATGTCTCAAGGTTGTTCCTTAGATACCTATTAGCATGAAAAGAAAGAGAATTTTCACTCTGATTGATCATATACTTGTAATCCCAGTACTTGGCAAATAGAAAATTGCATGTTCTAGACTAGCCTTGGCTACATAGGTTCTGGTTCTTGGGGGAAGACCCAGACATGAGAAGAGTTATGACTACTTTATGGGATGTATCTGCCTCTACTCCTTCTGCATGTCCTTCCTATTTCAGCTCCATTTTTTTATTGATAAGACTAAGGTTATAAGGCAATACCAAAAGAGTAGGGTTTCTTTATCACACCAAGTCTCTCTCTCTCTCTCTCTCTCTCTCTCTCTCTCTCTCTCTCACACACACACACACACACACACACACACACACACACACACACAAAATATGGCTTTCTTGCCATCTCATGAGTACAGCCCAAAGGCAATTTCTGTCATATCAACAGAAGCCACTGACTGTAATGTTTCAACGTGATGGCACATGGGAATACTACAATGATTCTTGAGTTGCACAAAGATACCCTGAATGAAAAGCTTGCCAATAAATTGTCCAAGTAATAAGCTTCTCTGAATTCTCATACCATGAGAGACAAAGAACCCACACTAGTTATTGCTAAGATTGCATAGAATCAAATGACTACAGACTAAATGAAAATTGGATGATTAAATATTAGGAGTTGTGTGCATACACATGTAGCACTGGCATAAACTATTCAGAACCAGCATATTGGAAAACACAAGAGAAAAACAAACAAAACAATAACAAACAAAAAACAGATTTGTAAATAAGAATACTTATATCTGATTTTTAACATAATTTTTACTTTTTTTTTTTTTTTTTTTTTTACTTTTTCCTATTATTACTCAGCAGCACAGCAAAAACTTAAACAGAAACTTGGAGCTGAAACCCAGAGAAGAGAAATTGTATAGTAAATAAAAATAGTTAATGTTTAGCCAAAGGGCACTTACATAGCCAGCCATTTGAAAAGGACATTAAACAGGCATCAGATCTCCACAGCAGCATTGACTGGGACAGATGTGAATTGCTGTCTCACTCCTGCCCAGGAGTCCCAAATCCTTCAAGCTTGCAAAGCTCTTAAAACTTGCAAATGAGGTACTAGCCCTACTGAGAGAAAGACAAACCTCCACTGTTCCAAGGAGGGAATGTTGAAAAATTTAAAGGTATAGGGTACTCCAGTTAAGAGCACTTGGCAGAACCTCCAGGTTGCTTATAAAAATGGGCTAGGAAGAAATCCCTTTTTATTTAAAATAACAGTTTAGGATAAAACCATTCTCCAACCTGCGACATTTTCAACTTTTAACACTCAACAGTAACCATGACCTTTTCTTTGTGAAGCTACACAGAGACCATATTCATTAATCATATCTTTTCAGAAGGGTGAATTCATTAGGTTTTAAAGCAATATAGATTCCTTGCTGTTAGTCATGATTAGTTGCTTAAAAGGGTGTGGGGGTAATTAGTACCTCATTAGCACCCCTCTTTTTTGTTAAAATACTAATAAGCACTACTGATACAGCAAAATATGACTACTCATGCTCTGAAAAGACTGAATCAGGCTAGTAAATTACACTAATTTTTTAACTTTTCATTCCATGCATAAATTATTGAGCTAGAGATTTTGTCAGTATCCTTTCTGTGTATATAAAACAAAGGATATATAGAAGGGTGCTGTATCCTTAGCTCTAATCAACAAGAAACTTCTCAGCTCCTTCTTCCAGGACACATAAGTATATATACAAAAGAATGCTCTCAAAGAAACTCTGCGTGGGTGGTAATCTCTCTTGAGAGTATAAGGGGATGTTCTTATGGTGTGATGAGAAAGGGCTTCTGCTTCGGTTCTAAGTATCAAGTTTGACAGTACAACAGACAGACAGCTTTCTGAGACTGTCTTGGGAGGGTGAGATTCCACTCTTGAATTTGTAACTTGCCACATCATTGTCAACTGGAGATCATTTTCCAAAGTCTTTAAAAAGTTCATTTATCAAATTCAAGCATTGAGAAAATATGTATAAAATGGTCTTAGTGCAGTGCCTGACAATAAGCATACCAGCCAAAAAGCAGTGTAGAATACAGCATGGTTAGATATATGTAGTGCTCCCTTCAGGTAGGATAAGATGCCCTACACTGAAGGATGAGACCACAGAATCAGCATTAGAAAAGTGATGTGATGTTTCACTATCATCCTTCTCATATTTGGAAATTACATTTATCTTCAGGCCCACTGACAACCTTACATTGGTACAAAGCACACTTTTTGGATAGGTCCTCAGTACAGGGTACCAAAGAATCAGTAAAAATAATTCAAGAAAAGTCATTAGCAGGTGTACAGGTCACAGTACACATGCCGTCCATGTTACCTGACATTTTTGTTATTATTTCATTGAGTCTAGTTCAATATGTTCATTATAAATATCATGTGATATTTAATGGGAAAAAGAACCTTCAGCTATGTCAACTGAGCTGGAGAAGAAGTATTGATGATTCCTTTTTTTGATAAGGAGCATCTTAATTACTTTTCCAGTGATCTGACAAGACACTGACACAAAGCCATTGAAGGAGGAAAGGGTGTATTTTAGCTGATACTTCATAGTGCATCATTAAGAGAACATAGGTCAGGAGCTTCAGACTGGAACTACTAGAGGTAGGAACAGAAGCAGAGATTATAATCAGGCTACTCACTACCTTCTTTTTTTAGGCAACTCAAAACTCATCATTGGCTGGGCCCCTGTACATTAATCAACAATTTAACTAATGCCCTACCGATGAGCATACAGGATAATCTTATGGATCCATTTTCTCAATTGAGTTTCCTCTTCCCAGATGACCCTAGCTTGCATCAAGTTGATAAAATATAACCAGGATAAGAAAAAGAACTTTTGAATAAAAAAAAAAAAAAAACATGATGTTCATCAAGAGAAGTGTATGACTCTAGCTGCTTAATAATTGGGCCATTTGAGTGAAACTCAAATGGATCTATTCTCTGTGACAATTAGCATCCTTCCATCCGCTATTAAGACATATTCTTAATAAAGACAGAGTATGAGAAATATCAAATGATATTATGTTCAGGAAAATTCTGCAACTTGGGTTCCTTAGTATCGAAGGTAGACAATAAAAACATGTGCATACTGTAAAACTCAGAAGTATTCATATTTAACAGTGTCTTTATGTAACCTGAGTAGGGAACATGATATTCAAAGTGGAGGAAAGTGCAAAACTCTTCTCTAACTGTAATAAATCTCTGACATAAAAAAGACCCCTAACATAGAAGAAAATGTAGGGAATAGGCTTGAACTTCTAGGCATAAGAGAGAGAGGCCTTTCTGAACATAACACCAACAGCACAGGCACTAAGATAAATAAATTGGATCTCATGAAATTAAAAAGATTTTGCAGAACAAAAGACACCAGATCTAAGCAAAGCACCAGCCTACTGAATGATAATGTATATCTGATAGAGAAGATATAGAATAAAATATTTATTAATTATATCAATGATAGAGGATATATTTAAAATATATAAAGAACAAAAATATGGAACATCAAGAAAATACTCCAATTAAAAATGTAATAAAGAACTGAAAAGAGAGTTTACAAAGGATGAAACAAATGGATGAGGAACACTTTTAAAAGTTCAAAATTCTTAATCACTAGAGAAATACAATATAAAACCTCTTTGAAATTTCATCTTACCCAACAATGGGCAAGGACAATGAAACAAAAGATAGTTCATACAGGCAAGGATGTAGGGAAAGAGGAAAACTATTCATTTAAGGTGGGATTGAAAACTTGTATGTAACTTTAATTTTTTCAAACAATATTTAATGATGGTTCTTAAACACTTTAACCTCCCTCACAGCCCACCACCCACCAGAGGTAGTGGAAAAGAAAGGCTATGGGGCAAATGGACCTGTTTAGAAAGATTAATTGGAGCCACTCCTGTCTGTGTTGTCCTGAAGTCAGCAGTTCAGTTCACAGATTAGCAGAGGAAGCTCTATCTACATGCAAACACTTCAAGGATACTCCAGCAGTCCAGTTAGGCAGAGTTGGGGTTACCCACAGTGGTGGCATAACCTAGCAGAGACATCCAGCCCTCAGCCTCAACTTGAGTCAGTAGGAGGGACCAACAGAAACACCAGGAGAAGTTTTCAGCTGTGCCTTTCTAAGGGAAGCAAAGATCAGCAAAGACTGGAGACCTACAAGTTTTGCACAGTTAGCTGTACCAGCAAGCCAAGCTCTCTTTCCATCACTCTGTGGAGTCCTATTTATACTCTCCAAATATAACATGTCCTCCACGTGCCTTGCCTCAGCACGGGTCTTACTTCAGTGTGTACATCCAATCAGCCCGAGTCCACAGGCTCCTAACAAACGCAGCTCAAGTACCCAATGTAAGCCAGACCAATACATGGATGTTGTTAGCACAGAATCCTTCATCACATGTCTGTTCTTGTGCTTGATTTAGCAAATCATCCTCTCTCCTGTGTGTTTCAGCAAAGCTTTCCTTCACGAGTCTACCTTAACCTTTCACACCTGTGTCCACTTTAATGAAACAGTCCTTGACATGTCTGCCCCAGCAAGACACCATCCAACTGACTTTCCAAAGAACCCTTAAGTTTCTATTTAACTTGTACACTGAGGAAATTAGTGTGGAAGTTCCTCTAAAAGCTCAAAATCAATCTACAGCAAGATCCAATGACACCTTTCTTGGTCATATACCTAAGACTCTACATCTTAATACAAAGGTACTTGTTTATTCATGTACATTGCTGCTATATTCATAATATCCAGAAATTAGAAGCAGCCTAGATGTCTATCAACTGAGGAATAAATCATGAACGTGAGACACACATAATGGAATACTATCCAGCTCTTATGATATATGAAATTATAAAATTTGTAGGTAAATAGAGTTAGAAACATTTTTCTTGAGTGAGCTAACCAAGACCTAGAAAGACACATATTGTCTGCTTTCTCTTATATATGGATATTAGATTTCAAGATTTAAATATGTGCCTTTTAATCTGAATGAATGGGTTTCAATTTGCTGAGTCATTGTCCAAAGGGGTTCCATTTGCCTACACTGAACATTACAACTTGTTGACAAGGTTATGGGTTACTCTCTACAACCTAATCATAGGGTCCTATTGTCCAAGACATTATTTACTTCTGTCATGGAACAATGAAACATCAAACTGACTAGTGGTCATAATGCTGGAAGGTATCCTACATACTACTTGAGAGTCTAGGAACTCAGAAATCTGGTCTGGTTTTATCTGGTTTGATGTGGTTTGATCTGGTTTGCAGTCATCTGAAGAACTGAGACAAATAGGTTCTATGGGTCTCTTGTCCAGCCTGAAATGGCCAAAGTGTTACAGGTTTCAGAAGGCATGCCCATAGGTGTGTCTGCTTTGTGTGTGTGTGTGTGTGTGTGTGTGTGTGTGTGTGTGTGTGTAGAAAATTTTAGAGCAGCTGGATATCTTCCTGAAAACCTGGCCCTTGGGTCAACATCTGTGACCATGTGCCTAATCTAGTTGAGAGTGACTACATTGAAACATAAAATTCCCCCTAGACTTTAGAAGTATTCACAACCTTCCTATTAAATCCAGGTGACAGGATGGGATAAATATGTATTGTAAATTACACACCAACCCCTTCCAACAAGTGAGCAAAGGTTCTCGCATAGTTGGAGCTTAGAAACTTCTCATGAGGAGTTCCAAGATTGAATGGAGTTAGCCACCATGCTCAGTTGTCCTAGTTCTCAGAGCTGTCTGGATAGCATCACCAATGGGAAGAAGCAATAAACCAAACTTCTCTTGTTGACCCCTACATAATTACTTATAAATGTATTGGATAATTTTGTAGAGGGTAAAACAAAAGGCATGGTCTCCCAAGAAGAATGGAGAAAGCCACAGAGCCATTGCTCTGCTGCATTCTATCTGAAGGGCCACCCCATGTGTCTGCTTTGGATAATCACTATAGGTCTTTCATGTGAAACAAGAAAATCAATGCCTAACCATGTTAAAGGATAACAAGGAAATCAGTCACAAGTATAGACATACGATAAAGATTTGTGTCTCTAAAAAAATCATTGGAAATAAGAGAAATTGATGCAATACAAATTCATTTTTCACCAGTTAGGCAAGCATGCATTGCTCCTGTACATCATAGGAGAGCTTTCTGTTGCACTAAATAAAGACATAATAATGTAAATCCCCTTTGTGGGGGTATACATTGGCTTTTGACAAGTGAAATTATATCAGTGTCTTTATAAGTCATGAAAAATTACCTACTTGGTGTGTTTTATAAGTGGAAGGTGTTCTACTTGCTCTTGTGAAAAGACTAAGAAAAGAATAGTTTTGAGAATAAGATATTAAGAAATGGAAAGAGACATGTGCCCTTTAAAATGTCACAGTCTAGCTGGGAAAAAGATTAACTACCCTATAAAGAAGTCAGGTTTATCTAACTAATCCATTGTATCCAATATCTCTGTTAATCTCTGTTCAATGACAATCAGGGAGATCAGATAACAAGCACTTGTGAAGACATATAAGCAAGAGATTTTGCTTATGCTTGCCTTCAAAAAAATCACATACAAATGTGGAAGCTTGGCATCTGTGCATGTGTCAAGCACATACTCTTGCAGTAATTTGAAAATAAGGAGTGTAAGAAGAACCCATGTAGATGCAGAAAAGGGAGGAGGATGAAAGACCAGCATAGGGAAGATAGGAGACCTGGAAATTGTCTTGTGTCATAATTGAAGAGCTATAATGTGTCTGAGAAAAAAATTCTCCCCATTGACATCCATACAATTCCCCCCAAACCTTCCTGCATCAACTTTCATTGGAAAAGCTTTGGAGAGAAGCACTTATAGACTCAATAATAAATCTGTAGCTCAAAGCAATCTCTAAGTTTTACATAGTATATCTATACCTCCACATTTGCTATGAGAAGTTTAAGACTTTGTCCATTGCATTGACTTCATTATTAATCATGTCCTCTTTAATTAAAAAAAAAAAGTTCCAATCTGGGACCATACAGAAGGCTCAGTCAATAAAGTGATTGTCATAAGTCCATCCCAGTGCCCTCATAAAAAGGCCCTTTGAAGAGTTTGCAAAAGCTTTTGCGGAAATAGAGGACTAGCCATCACCAGATATTTCATGTCTAGGTTGGAGATAGCAGGGATGTTCATATGCTACTTCAGAAGGAGAAAGCTGCAGGTGCATCTCTGTGCAGAAGAGTGGACACTTGATATATGGTTGACATTATACACCTATGAAATAACTTTGAAGAAGACAGAATAATTGGTTGTGTCTCAGGACAAGTAAATCTTGAGCAGATTGTAAAGAGCAAATGAGAATTATACAAATCTGTCCAGTCTGTTCTATGCTCCACAGAATTTGTAATTAAAATATAAAACAATACAGTAGAAAGATTATTCTGATCTTGAGAGGGTGTGTATTAAAAGACTACAGCTTTAGAACATAAGCAGAATGTGACCTGAAGTGTGTGTGTGTTGGGGGAAGGGTGGGTATTGGTGATAAAAGATAAACATAATGCATCACAATTTTATTGAACCTATACAATGTTAAATGACTGCAATATTGAGTTTAAAAATCATATTAAATAAAAAAAGTTA
Organism: Mus minutoides; assembly: GCA_902729485.2. Lineage (NCBI taxonomy): Eukaryota > Metazoa > Chordata > Mammalia > Rodentia > Muridae > Mus > Mus minutoides. The sequence continues at coordinate 2,952,796 of LR749572.1, forward strand.
TGTGTGGGTATGTACCTTCCATGAAACTTAAACAGAAAGGAATGATTAAGTTTTACATATTGCTCACAGTAAGAATGTTTGGAATTTGTCCACTTAATAATGAAAATTAAAGTTGGCCTAGTATTTTATACTAAGATACATTTTTGATGTCGTTTCTGATGGAACTCTTTCTCCCCTATGTAAACTTAATACACTTTTCATGACAGAGCCAAAAAATTACTGATTAAACACTTTTAAAAAATGAATCTTGGATAAAGATAATAAACAAGACTGAATCAGGAGAAAGGCAAACCCTCAGACTCACTTGTAAAAAAAAAAAAAAAAAAACGACTGACCTTGTCTGTTGTCAGTAACTGTTTAAAAAAGGGATGCCAAGATCATATGACTTCATGCACAATATGAGAAAATTTAGAGAATTCACACAGACCCCATGCCCATTATTTGAATCCAGCCTTACACAATAGCCAAAACTAACCAAAGATTCCATATGATTTAAAAATGACAAGCCAACATCCCTAAGGAATAACATTGCCCAAATCCTCATCAAAATGCTAGTAAATGAAACTCCGTATCCTAAAATATATCACAACTGTGTAAGTTTTAACCTTGAAAGGAATGGATATTAAGGGTTTTTGTTGTTTGTTTCTTTGTTTTTTAATGTATAAAAATCAATCAGCTGATGCATCCAATGAATAGAACTGAGAACAAAAGTTCCATGGTCATCTCAGCATAGAAAGAACACTAGGCATGTTCAACAACTTTTTATAATAAAAATAATTAAAGGGGTAATTAATAAACTAAGTCTTCAAAGTATCCTCAAAAAAGAATAATTTGGGGGCGGGGAGTTGTAACCAAGTAGGTATAGACTCATACACTGAGAACTACAAAAATAAATGCTAAAAATTAAAGAGGACATAAATTGAAAACCTCTGGCTTGTGAATTAAAGAGTTAATACACTAATAGTGGGTATAGTATTTAAAGTAAATAAAATTTAAGCTAATAAAATTTCTATACAAATCCTAGTAATATACTTTGCACTTAAAAATAAAACATAAGTGAACCTCAAAGGAATCTAAATCGTAAAATTAACTTTAAAAAAAAGCAAACATAGAGGCCACAATCTTCCTAATTTTATAGCATATTTTATTGCTACCCAGAATAAAATGCTACCTCAAAATCATAAAAAATACATAAACAAATGAGATAGAGCAGAAATTTCATAAACACATAAATACTTTTACAAATGGGTTACAAGACCACACAATGAAAGAAAGTCTTGTCAACAGTGGGTTCTGGGGGGAAAAAACACCTGGGGAAAAAATCACACTCAAGAGTATAAATCTGGATTTGTTAGAGAGAGAGAGAGAGAGAGAGAGAGAGAGAGAGAGAGAGAGAGAGAAATACACCATATATATGGTAGCACCATTTCCAGGAATGCAGATCACCACTTTATAACCTCTATTTAGTGTGCCATTGTCAGTTTAATGAGCATCAAATTATTTTTAAAGGAAGTGTCTCTCTCATAGATGATCTCTTAAAACAGCATTTTTGGATAGTTCATACAACCTCTTCAACCTTAGGTTTTCTAACAAAGGATTTTTATGGGCATAACTTTAATAATTGGAGAAGGATTTCTCTTTATTGCTTTCTATTAATAATGCTATAAATGTCACACAAATGCACCACGTCGGAAACAGGATCATTCAGGACTCTGTAAAATGAGAGCGTACAGCTGAAGTTGAGCAATCTGTGTCATTCGTGATTTGGAAGACTGTGAAGCTATCACTTTGGATGCATGAATATTCTCTAGCCCTCCAGATCACTGACAGAAGCACACACTCCAAGTTTGCATAGGAAATTCTGAGCATGTTACCTCCATCAGTCTTCACAGGAAATTCTATAAAATAAGGATTTTGGACAGCAGATGTATTCAGGTTAAAATGAAACATAGACAAATTAAAAATTAGCCAACATCTCTGGTGGCTCCAGAGTTTCATTATAAGATAGATTTAGGGCGGTTTGCTTGATGAAGGATGGACCAAGAAGTCATAAGAAAGCATGTTTACACAGCAAATAGGTTCTTTTGTAGTCAGCTCCTTTGGGAAATTTTGCTGGATGACAGGGGTTCAGGAGGACAAGTCCTCCTAGTCACCACTGGAAAGTCCCTGACCCTGCTTGGAATTGGGCATCTTTAGGTTTCAAATCTAAATCTGCCAGATCCTGTCACTGTAGTTCACACAGCAAAACCCTGCCACTAGAATGAGTAAAGATCATTCTAATCAGTCATTCTTTAAAAGTGAGATAGTAAGAGACATTTCCAACTAACGCTAATTTTATAAACCCCACCCCTGGGTGCAGCATGAAACTGCTTCCTCTGCAGGTGTTTGAAGCTTCCTCCTTGCAGGGAAAGCATTGCTCCTGCAAGGCTTCTCCTGCTCACACAGACATCTTCCAGAAATCTCATAGTCTCCGTCTTCTGGGAGCCGTGCTTCTGCACATTTCCATTTCATTTACCCAAGGAATTTAGATTTTCATAGTCAAGGTCACCGCCTTGATTAATGACTCAAAGGTTAAAATAAAAGTCGCGGACAAGAGAACGTGGAAGCAGAGGCATGGAGAAAGAGGGCAAGCTAGCAGAAGCTCTGAGCTCAGGATAATATACTTGCCTGATGAAGATCGATGACGCAGGGCTCTCAGCCATTAGTATTCTCTGGCAGTTCATTGGGATGGGAGAGATGGATAGCACCAGCTATTTATGTGAGAAGAGTTACTCAGCTTGACACATTCTCTGGTTCTCCTTTCCGCTAGAACACCACAATAAGGGGTGGGGGGCGATACTCTGTTACAGAAAATTGTACAGACATCTGCTTCTTACTCCAATTTTCTCTTTGCCATCATTATTTACTTTAACTGTATTCCAAGAACGAACAAATGAATTTCAATAAAACTACCTCGACCGCAGTGGTCCTAAACTCTGCTGTACCTAATATACTTTAACAACACAAGTAGTATCTGATGTCCACTGAGGTGCTATGTTGTCCCCCACAGTATTTCTCATCAGAAAGTCACACCTTTTGAGAAAGACTGAAATTTGTTTGTTGCCATTCTCAAATGGGTAAAAATCAAGATGGCCACATGGACACAGACTTAAATCAGAATGACTTAACTGACTTTAACTTTAATGAACAATACACAAACATTCTGGTCAGATTTATGTTATAACAATAATCTATGGAAGCAACAGAAGGTGATGAGGTGGCAGAAAACAGAAGTAGCAGGTGTGAGGGTTGAACAACCATAGGAGAGAAAGTCAGAGCCTCTTCAGATTTTAAGTATTTCAGGAGGTGAGCATACGTATTAAACATAGGAATCTTCCAGTATGGAGCCTTGTCCATCACAGAAATGTTTTGCCCAAAAAACCCACTATGTTGGTAATCATGGAGAAAGGCAACCATAAGTCAGCATATACCTAACCACCTGGCTATTAAAAGACACAATAAATTGTGCAAAGACAACATAAAAAAATGGAAGAAAGCCTTTACCAACCATAGGTACAATAAAATTCAACATCAAAGATGTATAAAAAATTCTTAAAGCCCAACAGTGAAGGCCAGGGTAATAATACAAACCTGTAATTCCAATTCTGTGTAGGCTGAATTAGGGAGATCATGAGTTCAAAAACAGTTTTTATCACATAGTGAGAAGCTATCCAAAACCTCAGCAACAAAAATAACACACACACACACAAATTTTGATCAAATAGGTTGACAAAAAAATGAGCAAAATTACCACAGAAAAAACATAAGGAGCAAGACACTCATGAGCACAAATTCAACATAATTTATATTCCAAATACATGAGAACTCCAACCTCCACCCCAAAAATCAAAAACAAAACAAAACAAAAACCCTAGTAATCAAGAAAAAAGAAAAGGAAAGCAAGAAATCCATTTAAACAGATGGTCTAGGAATTTCAATAGAGATTCTCAAAGATGAAATGAAAATGGCCAAGAAATGTTTCAAACAATGTTGACTGTCCCTAGCAACTAGGGCAATGTAAATCAAAACAGTTTTGACATTTTGCTTTACCACACTGTAAAAGAACAAAAATAAACAAAAGAATGTTTGAACGACAAATGTTGGAGAGGGTGTGGGGAAATGGTAGTCATCATTCATCATTGGTGGGAGAGCCAAGTGGTTCAGCCACAATGAACGTCAAAAAGCTTTAAATAAATATACCATATGACCCTGCTAAACAAGTGTTCAGAATGTAGCCAAATGACTTGACAGTTTATTCCACAGATAATTACTAGGCCATGTTCATTACTGTTCTATTCATAAGAGCCAAGAAATGTAGACAACTTAAATATCCTACAACTGAAGAATGGAAAATACACATATATGGCAAATGAATAAAACTCGAGAAGAACATATTGAATGAGGTATTTCAAACCGCTAAAGACAAACTTCTCATGAGCTTTAAACTAGGCTTCTTAGCTCCAACTTTTCAGATGTAAATTTATACAACCCATACTAACTGCTGAAAATAGGAAAGTGTTTTTTTTTTTTTTTTAAAGGATTGTAGGAAAAGGAACAATAGAGAGAGGAATAGTGGAATATGAATAATTTTACCTTATAAGGGTAGAATTCGGGGGGAGTAATTTAATTAAGAACAGAGAGGGAACTCAGTACAGAAGAATAGTGAAGGAAGGGGTAAAATACAGTGAGGACATCTGAAAAAGTTATAAGGAATTATAATTTATTTATCTAAACATACATAATGCATAGACACAGAGAAAGAGAGAGAGAGAGAGAGAGAGAGAGAGAGAGAGAGAGAATTCCTTTACAAGTTGGCAATTCCTTTACAACTAGGCACAATTACTAGACATTACACATATAAACTGAGTGTGAGCATGTGTGTGTGTGTGTGTGTGTGTGTGTGTGTGTGTAAAATTTTTCTTCCTAGATTGATAGTACTGCCCTCTAAGCTGTAGACACTATAGACTAACGAAACTCCAACAGCAAGCATGAGAAGCCCTCTATGGAGTTGTTTGTAGTTAACCAAGAATCTCCTAAAACACTATATAGGTATTTCTGTTGCTCTTGATTGTCCCATAGTAATGGAAGTTTGGTCTTTATTATTGAAGACGCCATGCACGTATGGCACAGGACCCAGAGGATCTCAGCAGATCTGTCCTGAGATGAGCTCTCATTGTATCCAAATGTATCATGCAAGTTTTCAAGGGATGAAAGCAACTTACTGTCCTACCTGACTATGATACGGATGAAATGTGACAACGACAAACATGGCACAATAGATCTAAATGTACAATAGTGGTATGTATACCTTGACAGTAACCAACATCTCTCTGTTTAATTATACTTAGAACCACTCAACAAGAGGAAAATCATGCCTGCTTCTAGAAACCTAGCCAACTACCCAGGGCTGGTGAAGTCATAAATCTTGGGGAAGAACCTATAGTCACGAATTTTGCTCAACTAGCATAACTGATGACTGTTGGTCTTCATTCTGCTCTGCTATAGGGAGGCAAAATGTGGGGAGTTTGACTGTGCTTATTCCATGGTGCAACTGCCAGGTGGGTGCCAGACTTCAGGGAAACATGGAAACACAGCTCCAGGTATGGGAATGCACCGTCTGAGATGTGGGAAAGCTGAAGTTAGTATTTCCTGGCTTCCAGGACCCAAGTTTCCACTGGAGAACCACACAGAAAAGTCAGGAACAAAGTATTGGGGTCCCAGGACCTGTGACAAGTCTGGAAATAAGGGGATTCTGTGACTCTTGGACATCCAGGTACAGCTGGGAGTCATGGAGGAGCTGAGAACAGAGCTGGGGTCCCACAGGCTGGGGACAGTGTCTAGCCTGGGTTCTGGGTTCATGAGAAAGGGAAGCTCTAGCTTATCTCAACAGTGATTTTCCTTAGCTGGGTAGCTGCTGTATTTAGTTTTAAAAGCTTCTGCCTTTGACCAGGAACATCCTAGCTACCAGCCACTCCAGGCTTCCTTTTTGTTCTACCTACCTTTGCTCTGGGAGGTGACCAGGCTATGAGCTCCCATGCAAGACCCTTGAGTCTGTGGATGAAAGATACACACTCATACACACACACACATACATACACACACACACACACACACACACACACAGAGAGAGAGAGAGAGAGAGAGAGAGAGAGAGAGAGAGAGAGAAAGAATTCCTTTACAACTTGACTTCTAGGCACAATTGCTGGGCATTACTATCTCACACCTGGAAAGCATGCCCTTACCAATTTATTATCTCCATCTCCCCATCTTGCCCTAAACTTCAGTGGCTAGTTCCACCTAGCCACAGTCAGACATCCTTGGCTACCCACCTGCAGCAGAGGCTACAGGCCCTACCTCCCCCCAAGACATGGTTGTTGCATTCTTCTTCCTCCAAAGCACAGCAGAAAAATTCCTCTCTCCTTTCTGCATCTGCCTTTTCATCTTTGGACCCGAAGTCCTGCCTGTAGCTTCCTTCCAACAATTGGCTCCCAGCCTTTTTTATTAACAAATCAAGAACCAATTGCAGAACAGGACTTTAACATCAGAACCTCTTCCTTCAGGATGCCGTTGTCAGAGAGTGCAGATGGACCTTCTGCAGGAGATTTAGATTTGGCTCTGTAGGCCTTTTATATGTCTTCCATTGTGGTTGTAGATGAAAGAGACAGTTCATGTTTATTTATATCATTTATTTGCTGTTCATTACGGAAAATGGATGCACACTTTCTCGGGTTCTGACCTGAGACTAATACCTTTTGCATTGTGGAATGTCTGGGAAGGGAAGTTTATTAGATAAGCCCTCAGGGCTTCCTGGTACCCTGGAACTTTTGCATGGAGAACTCTGTTCTGGGCCTACATGACTACAGATTATGTTTCCTTAAGTGAGGAATGTGGCATGTGTTCCAGGCCAGGAATCTATCAGGGAGTAGGGAGTCACCTACATCTCAGATATGTGCCTACCAAGTCTCTGGGTCTGAACCCACTCTACCCACCAAGCTTACTGGCACGGGTTTACTGTCAAACAACTCCTCCTTCTTCTTTTTATAAAGCAGAGGTGTCATTGGAGTGACTATCTCTAATGTTATTTGTGGTGAATATTTTAGGTGTGGTGAAAGTATGAAAATAAAACAGGACACAGGCCAGAGAGGTAGTACAACATAAACCAGAGGGGTAATGAGGGTGTGGGACAAGGAAGACAAATGATTATTGAACCAGTTCATTGTTCAGTTGGTTGTACAGTTTGTGAGTGTATTAATATCAGTTTTAAACAATACTTTATTAATGATGTTTTCCTTACTATCATGTAAATTTCCCCAAGTTTGGTAGTCATTTGGCTTTGACAAGAGAGTTCATCTGTAGGTGGAAAGTTCCAAGTCTTTTCTTTGTGGTTCTTAGTTGTCATCTGTGAATCTCAATGTGTTTATCTTAGGAGTCTTCAGTCAGATGATGTGTCTAGATGAAGGCAACTTCATTGCCACAGGCAAGTCCAAGGAGATGGAGGGTTGGTCTTCATCTGGGTCTGTGGCAGCATCACTGCCTCTTTATCTTTTGTCAAGATCAACCAAAAGAGCAGAACCCCAGAAGGGGCATGTCTGAATAGGGTAAGTAGTGTTAAGCCTGTAATAGTTTGTTCAGGAGCACATCATTGTCCTTTGTTATGGTCCTAGAAAATCAAGGGTGTTTGAGGAATTTAGTCCTGGACTGGACAGCATCCTTTAAGTTGGGGAGTTACCTGTTTTGTATTAAGGAAAGCAGAGGGAAGAGTTAAGGATTTATCTGATTTGGATGTCTGAGAATGAAAATAGCATGTTAATTATGTATCTGGGATAGGCCTTAACAGCTTGTCTGTAAGAGGAACCTGGTTGTTAATTAAGGATTAAAGCATAGTTATCAGCTTAGTTGATTTGACCTGTGGGAGTAGATTAAATATGATTTTTAAACCCAAAAAGAAATGTTAAGCAAATTGAAAAAAATTTGGGATGACTTTAGGTTAGAAGGCACAAAAGCTAGGTAGCAAATAAATATTTACATAAAGAAACATAAAATTTTGGGTTAAAAAACATGAACACTGTTTTAGGTGTTCCTGTTAGGGAGAACAAGCATTTAAGCAAAGAGGCCTGAAAATGTGGGAGTTAAGGCTTTCAGATGTATATTTCTTTTTGAAATCTCAGCAGGGGAGAGGGAGAGGGAGAGAGGGACAGAGGGACAGAGGGACAGAGGGACAGAGGGAGAGGGAGAGGTCTGGATCTTTGGAACTAGGTCGGGAGTTACTCATGGTCCTTGATCTATCTGGAGTTCCAATGTGGGTCTGTGTGGTTTACCAGCTGGGGTATACTTCAGCTGGGTGTGCTCCACATTTTGGCACCAATTGTTGGTCTGAGTTCTGCCTGCCTCAGGGCACAGCCACTTGGGAGGCAAAACTCTTGGGTAATTTGACTGTACTTATCCCATAGTTGGGTGGGTGCTGGGATTCAGGGAAGTGCAAAGTTGTGGATCCTGAGGTGGCCAAGTGCAGTCTGAGATGTGAGAAAGCTGGAGCTGGTCCAGTGAAGAGGCCAGGGCCAAGGGGATGCTCTTACTCTTGAGCATCCAGAAACCACTCAGAGTCACAGAAGAGCCAAGAATGGAGTCTATCTCGGCACTAGGGGATGAGGGAGCTTAGCTCAGCAATGATTGTCCTTATCTTGGCAATGGTAGTCTGGAAGCACAGATGGTTTTTCTATGGGAGATTTATCTGTGGCTCTGTAGGCAAAGGCCTTTTTATGTTCCTTATAGTGGTGGTAAATGAAAAAGACAATCTATGTTTATCTACAGTGTTTATTGGCTATTCATCTTGGAAAATGGGTGTATACCTTCTTCTCAGGATGACCCAAGATTAAATATCATTTGAAGAGAGGAATGTCTTTGAAGAGAAGGTCATCACCTAAGCCCTCAAGATATCTAGGTACCTTATTAGCATGGAGAACTCTGTGTTTTGGGCCTATGTCATCACAAATAATGTTTCCTTAGGTGGGGAGTGTGGTGTGTGTTCTAAGCCAGGAATCTGGAAGGGGGCTGGGAGTCGCCTCAGTCTCAGGTATGTGACCACCAAGTTTCCGGATCTCAACCCATTCCACCCCACCAAGCTTTCTGGCATGGTTTTACTGCCCCACGTGTGATTATATTCTTAATATTTATCTTTATACACACCAGTAAATGTAGTTCTCATCCCTCATCAAGAAACAAACAAACAAAAACCTTATCTTTGCAGCAGATGGAGACCAACACAGAAAAACACAACTGATCAAAATTAAGATAATCATGATTTTTTTTTTTTTTTTTTTGGTACGCAGTACCAGCTGTCACATATACAACAAAATTCCAGCACCTAAAATAAAGGATCATTGTGGATGAAGGGGAAGAAATATTCTAAGAGCCAAAGGGTAAGAAAGGTAACCTTGAGGTTATGACTCCTAGACATATTTGAGAATATATATCCATGAAGGCTCATCAACATTGCTGCCTAAATAAGACTCATTTAGACCTCAACCATAGAACAAGAAGATATATAACCCTATAAATATAGGGAAATCTATTATATATATATATATATATATATATATATATATATATATATATATATATATATTACTTTTAGAAAATATATAATAGTATGAATCTTTAAGGTTTTTTTTAAACCATTTTTAGTGTCTTTGGTCCCTTTAATCTCCCTCTCCTATATTGACTTCTAATCTAAAATATTATTCTAACAGGGTCTTTGCTTCTCTATGAAACCTCACAAGTCATCTTCTGCACCTCTCTCCACAACGCTATACTTTATTAAACTGAACACGCAAAACCCTTTATTTTTATTAGATATTTTCTTTATTTACATTTCAAATGCCATCCCCTTTCCTGGTTTCCCCTCCGACCCCCCCCCCCCCCATCTCTTCCTCTTTTCCCCTGCTCACCAATCCACCCACTCCCTCTTCCTGGCCCTGGCAGCCCTATACTGGGGCATATAACCTTCACAGGACCAAGGGCCTCTCCTCCCATTGGGGCTGACTAGGCCATCCTCTGCTACATATATAGCTAGAGCCATGAGTTCCACCATGTGTTTTCTTTGGTTGATGGTTTAGTCCCAGGGAGCTCTGGAGATACTGGTTAGTTCATATTGTTGATCCTCCTATGGGTCTACAAACCCCTTCAGCTCCTTGGGTTCTTTTTCTAGCTCCTTCATTGTGGACCCTGTGCTCAGTCCAATGGATGGCTATGAGCATCCACTTCTGTGTTTGTCAGGCACTGGTAGAGCCTTTCAAGAGACAGCTATATCAGGCTCCTTTCAGCAAGCACTTGTTGGCATCCACAATAGTGTCTGGGTTCAGTGCTTGTTTATGGGATGGATCCCCAGGTGGAGCAGTCTCTGATGGTCATTCCTTCAGTCTCTGTTTCACACTTTGTCTCTTTAACTCCTTTCATGGGTATTTTGTTCTTCCCCAAACCCCACAATCTTCCCATAATGCTTCTTGCAAAAAGCAGGTTAGGACCATCAGAAAAATAATCCACTCTCTGGTTCTCAATTTCCATCTTAGTTTGCTTCCTGTTGCTTTGATAAAATACTGAGCTTGTGGTGGAAATTACTTATTTTAGCGCATTTGTTCTACTCAGATCTTTAGAGAAAGTTAGTGTAAGCCACACACTTGATGCAGTGATCTAGAAGCAGTTACTAAAGAAGAGACCATAAAGAAACATTCTAGTGATTTCTGCTTTTGTTCACTTAGCATTGTCATCAACCCAGAATGACTTGCCAAGGGATAGCAATACATACACTGGGCTTGGCCCTCTTTCATCAATTACTAACCATAAATATGGCCTAGTGACAGGCCAATCTGATGGAGGAATCTTCCCAGTTAAGGTGTCCTCTTCCCATGTTTGTTAGTAGTAGGGAACAGTTATCAAATAGTTTAAAGCATAGCCTTCTGTACCACAATGAAAAAGAATGAAGAACTAGCGGACATTGTATTTTAAAAGATTAAGTTAAATAAATTTTATGTTACATATATTTTATAGCAATTGCTTTTTGCAAAATTGAAACAGTGAGCACACAGCCTGATTTTCCAAGTTTCCAGGTGTTATATCAACTCCATGCCACAACCAAACAATTGAACTCACAGAAAACAATTTTCTTCTTTCGGTATCATGAGCTAAAATGAACTTTCTAAAAGAAATATGTTGCCTCGCCTGCTGAGAGAAAAAAATCACACCCTTCATACTCAGTCCTACTTTGGGACAAGCTATCAGTTGAGCTTAATCCACTTCCTTTGAGCTTTATTCCAAGAATCTCAGATAGCTCTTGCATTCAGAGATCATTTTTAAATTTCCATTAGTTCCCAAATAATCTCATAGAAACCACCGTGTGGTTTCTAGTCCACATGGCTGGAGAAGATTCTGTATAGCAGCTCATTGAAGCATAGACAGAAAGTAGAAAGGCCTTTTGTAACTATTTTTTAAGTTCATTTTAAAAAAATGTTCTGTTGTTGTACTTGTCTCTGACTTGTCTTAATAATTATGCATTACAAACAAATTCACATATGTGGAGGACAGTGTTGATGTTTAAGGATAGGATTCAGTTAAAATACGTCACTGAATTCTTGCCAAGTCTTTGAGTTCAACCTTAATGTCAGATGATTCAAAAGTTGGCTAAATTCTTGCATCAAAATGAAATAGAATTGGGATTATTACATGTCAAGTCTCATCTGCTCTTCCCAGCCCTTCAGAATCTTTCATCAAACCTGTCTGTCCAAAGCCAAGATTTCTCCATCGATCTTGAGCTTATTCCTATTAGCTCGGGTTAGAAAAACATTTCAGTGATAATTATGTCTCTGTTAGTTTCTCTATTAGTTGTATAGCTTCCAGTATTCCTGAAGAAGCCCTTATTCTAGCTTTGTGATTTCTCTAATTTGCTTTTTCTGATTTGGGTTTACAGGTGAAGATGCTATCTGTCAACTTCCTAATCCAGGTACACACTGCCATGTTTCCTCCTCATGGATACATGAACCCACCTAAACACTTTCTTCTGTAAGTTGCTCATGATGATTACATTATATCACATTCAGAAAAGTTATCAATGTAATGTCATACTTAGAAGGGTCTATAGGAAGATTAAGACATCAGGAGCTGTACTAAGGAGTCCACCTGACAGTAACCCTAGTACCTTCATTTCTGGCTCTGATGGACAGAAGAAAATGGACCCCATTACTGACCATTCCCTGTTGACTCCAGCTCCTAAAACTGGTTTAAAATATACTTTAATCATTTACATGTCTATATGAGATATATTGGGGGGGGTTAATACTAAATGGTATGGTTACCAAATAGTGTATGGTTTTTGTTTGTTTGGTTGGTTGGTTGGTTGGCTGGTTGGTTGGTTGGTTGGTTGGTTGGTTGGTTGGTTGGTTGGCTGGCTGGTTGGCTGGTTGGTTGGTTGGTTGGTTGGTTGGTTGGTTGTTTTTTTTTTTTTTTTTTTTACCATGGTACAATAAATCCTCCCAGGTGCTGAAGTGCCCTGAAATTTATATTGAAGAACTAAGATCTATAAGAAGTCACAGTAAGGTGGCAGCAAGTTACTTTACCTGAATCTGCACCAAAAGCTGGGCAATTTCTGCTTAAAGAATGGGAAAATAGTGAAATGGTTTTTTAGGTCTAATCATCTATTGATTCAACGTCAAGCAAATGGGAAACTTCTGCATATCAAAGACATAAAGTGCAGAAGAGAAAACGTTTATCTCCTTGGTATGAAATGGAATCTTGGTATCATGTCATCTGTAGTGTGTGTTTGTGTGTGTGTGTAATACAAACATACATATGGAGAAGGGGTGCAGACTGAAATTCTAATGGCTCCAGTATTATCATTAACATACCTTAAAGGGTTCTGTGCAGCAGGGCATTAGGCATTAGGACATTAGAAATATTACCAGGATATGAGCTGACATTTTGTTGTAGTGGGTAAATGCACCTGTCATCAAGCCTGATAATATGACTTTGATCGTTGGAAACCACATAGTGAAAGCTACAAGCTGTACACTGACCTCCATCATATACGGACAGATATATAGAAACACACACACACACACACACACACACACACACACGCACACACACAAGGAAGAAAGGATAAAAGGAAGAAAGGAAGAAGTAGTATAATAATATTAAATGGACAGAAACATTACTTGAAAGATCTTTTTAATGTGCATTGAAATTACCTTAGAAGAACTGAAGTTAAAAAAAAAAAATCATAAAATTCCACTTAGCTCCTGTGATAGGATAGGATGGGCTAATTTGGAACATCAGCTATGGCTTCTGGGATAATGTCATTCAGGTAGAGCAACACATCAATGGATCTTTGAATTGTTATCCTTAGCATAGCTATAATGGTAATACAGCAATTCATCTATTGACCTTATTTGTAAATTATTATTGGTCCTGCTCCTTGGCAGGGAGACTGACGTGGAAATATTGAAGTAACTTGACTGGGCTCAATAGCTTAGCTTATAAGTTATGAAGATTAAGTCTATCACCTATAAATCTACATATTTTACTTGTGGAGGACTTGCAGTTGGGAAAATGAAACCTGGAAGAATCTCTGTTAGAAAACTGCAAGAAAAAAAAAAAGAATGTATATTTTCTTTTAGTTTTTGAATGTGTCTTAGGGATTTTTTTGAATGCAGGGTTCCATGAGTGTCCTTATACCTATAGAAGTCAATAAAGAGCATCAGATCAACTGGAGCTAGAGTTGCAATTCACCTGCCTGTATTTAGATGCTGGGAATTGAATGTGAGTTCTCTGCAACAGCAGGGTTTACTTTTAACCACTAAGCTATCTCTCAAGTGTAGGGAATCTCCGTTGTTTGTTCTCTTATCCTAATTGATTCAGATTTAATGTGTGACTTCAAAGACGGAGGACTAATATCATGGGTCACTAAGTTTTGATTTATTACCTAGTATATTCTCTTTTTCTTTCTTGAGTCCCTCTAAGGTATAACCCTTAATTAAACCCGTGATAAATTCTAATTCACGAAATAGGAATTATTTAAGTAGACTATTCCTCAAAAGAGAATGTTAATTCCAGATAAAATGAGTTGAAAGTGAAAAATAGTACTTTGTACTACCTATTCTGTACATCATTCATTTTAAATGCATACGGATGCTGCTTATGGAGCTTAAAAATGAATAACTATAGAAATAGTACTGACAACATCACTGCCTCTTAAACACACCAGCGTGCTCATGATTGGTATACAAATGCCTGCCATAAACTGTTGGAGGGCACTCATATTATGCCATTTCAGGAATGGTGCAGATAATAAATATTCAGCAATAAGCTCTCATACTTAATAACCCTAGTCTGAGCTTGCAAAGTAGCCTATGTTTTTTTTGACATAAATGTACCCTAGATTTAACATCTACTCATGGATATAACTATTTCTCACTATTTTATTGGTTTGAAGAAAATGAAGTAATTTCCTCCTGTGCATTCTGACAGAACAGACTTAGTGAGCTTTTCACAGGGTTGTGCTAAAAGGATGAGATTCCTTTTCAATTACAGAAAACCAACTCAGCACAGAGAACTGAATAACACTCTAGTACTTGACCAGTTCATTCACTGTTCTCACTTGGCACTATTTGAATGTAGTTCTGACATCATTTTTATGGTACCATCCAATTTCTCTACCTTTTGCTTCTACAACATGGACCTTCCTGGATGTCTATACAAAGCATATACATCATTTAATCTAGCCCCACATTCCAACACTATGTCCCCATAGGAAGTCTTTGCATATTCTAAGATTTAAATGTTTCTTCTTTTTTTCAGAATTCCTGTTGCCTTTTATGTTAATATATTTAAAATATAGAAGTAATAAAGACAATAAATTAAGAGAGAAAATAAAAATCATAATAATGAATAAAAGAATATTCGGAGGAAAGAGAATAAGAAGAAAATTCAAAACAAGAAAGTTTTCACAAAAGGAAATGTTGATCAGATTCTTCTTTGTTGATTTATATCAGAACATGGGTCTATTTGTATGAGATATAGAATTCCTATCATGCTGCCAAACACATATATATAACCATCACAGAATTTACCTGACTCAGAAGGTCTTCTTTGTCATACAGTGTTTAATAACTTGATGAATTCTACCAAGCAGTATCATGACTAACACTCATTTCTTGATTCTGTAAATTGCAGTTTGATGTTCTGCTGTGATTGTATGAAACTCTTTAGAAAATCTGGAATCTGTACACAGTCCTATGTGAGTTTTGATACATTACTTCCCTTTTAGCCTTTATTTGTTATCTGTGAGATGAAATGACAATTAGTTATTTTCTACAGCATTCGTGAATTCTGGCTGCATAAATTGTATTCTCCCCTCTCCCTCATGCCATTAGTCTAGCTATCTCCCCCATGCCATTAATCTAGCTATCTACCCATCTATTCTTTTATTCACTTTACATCTCAATCACTGCCCCCCATACCAGCTCTCCCGTCACAAAGTCCCTCCACCCCATAACTCCCTTGCTTTCCCCTCTGAAATGGTGGACACCTTCTCCTACCTTTCCCTTACTGGGTTACATCAAGTCTCTGCAAGGCTAGACCCATCCTCTCCCACTGAGGCCCAGACAAGGCAGCCCAGTTTGGGGAACAGATTCCACAGACAGGCAACTGTTTTAGAGCTATCCCCCTTTCCAGTTTGGGGGGGACTCACATGAAGACTGAGTTGCATATCTGCTACAAATGTACCGGGGCCCTATGTCCAGTCTGTATATGCTCTTTGGTTAGTGGGTCAGTCTCTAAGAGCCCTTAAGGGTGCAGATTAGTTGACTATATTGGTCTTCCTGTGGAATTCCTATTCCCTTTGTGGCTCTCAATCCTTCCATAAGTACTTCCATAAGACTCCTGGAGCTCCATCCAATGTTTGGCTGTGTGTATTTGCATTTGTTTCAGTCAGCTGCTAGGTGAAGCCTCTCAGAGGACAGTTATGTTAGGCTCCTGTCCTGCAAACAAAACATTATCATTAATACTGTCATGGATTGGTGTGTGCCCATGGGATAGATCTTAAATTAAACCAGTTATTGGCTAATGATTCCCCCAGTATCTGCTCCATCTTTGCATGTGTTTTAAAAAGAAAGGAGAGAGAGGTGTTTTTTGCTCCAAACATATAGAACCCATCAATGTACCACACAATTACATACAACTGTGATATGCCTAAAGAAAATCAGGAAATATGTTCCAATCAATGAAAACTATCTAAAACTGCTATTAAGTAAGGTATTTTCATACTGCCTGTGACATCTGTACACTGCCTACAGCTTCCATCTGATAATGGCAGAATTGTGGGGCACAGATGGAGTGTCCTGTCTAGAAGGAACACTGGAACAGGCAATGACCTGAAATGACAATCCAAGGAGCTGCAAACACAGATTTACTGGAGACAACATTAAAATTCAAAGGCTAGCAAAAGAGACTTCTGAGAGCTTGACAAAATGCCAAGTGCAAATACTCTGTACATTAACCAAGGATGCCCACCCAT
>LR749572.1:2970397-3015178 GCA_902729485.2 Mus minutoides
TTGTGGGGCACAGATGGAGTGTCCTGTCTAGAAGGAACACTGGAACAGGCAATGACCTGAAATGACAATCCAAGGAGCTGCAAACACAGATTTACTGGAGACAACATTAAAATTCAAAGGCTAGCAAAAGAGACTTCTGAGAGCTTGACAAAATGCCAAGTGCAAATACTCTGTACATTAACCAAGGATGCCCACCCATGGAACACTGCTTAGCTCAGCAACATAGATCAGAGGAGAGCCAAGGCTGATGGGATGGCCATGACCTTTCTTGCAGGCAAAGAAGCAGGCTCACTTCTTTTGCAGTCAGCACACACATATAGAATGCTGATTATTTGGTAAAGGCTGATATAAAAACTCTTTTTAAATAGACCCGCTGCACAGTCTTATTCTAACAATGGTATTATTAATAAAAATGAAAACTACTAGACATAAACTCTCTATGCTGAAAACAGAGTTCTAGTGATGCCACAGCAATCTGCCACAGAATGAAATATCAAAACCTAATTTTAAAACCTGCAGGAGATTTAGATAAATTATCTAAAATTTCATTTCAGCAGAGGACTACTTAAAAAGCAAAAACCTCCGAGTTGGCCTCAGTAACCCTTTCCTGTTATCAGTCTTTGCAACAACAACAATAACAACAACAAAATAAATATATGAATAGATAAATAAATAAAATGTAACCTAGAAACTTTTCTTCATGATCATAGGTTTAAAAAAAATTTAATGTGTTAGTTGCAATATGGTTAAATACGGCAAACATTTTACAAAGCTACAACCATGCATCATTAAAATGAATCGACAGACAGCTTTACTATATGTTTGTAATATAATAGTGTTCTCAAATATATGTACATTTTATTGTTAAGCCATCTATACTGCCGTTATAATACACGAAGAGAAATAATAAAAGGAAATAATTACAAACAAAGGCATGTTATACAAAACATAGCTGTGTTTGGTAAATAGTCACTTTTTAGTGGGGACCTAAAATATGGGGGAAAATGTACAACGTCCTCTCTAGGCACTCTTGCTTAGGGTGTTTGTAGAGTCTTTAGAAGACAGGGAATAGCCTAGGCCATCAGAGTGAAACCTTGTAAATATAGTTGATCCTACTTCGTGAAGAAATTGTCTGCTTCCTGTGTGATGTTGAGACGTGTGGAAGGTCGGTAACATACTCTTGATATCATGACCTCTATCATTCCTTGTCTGTTGCAGTGGATTTTTTTCCCAAACTGTGAGTCAATACAAGTATATTTAGTCTCTTTATTGATTGTCAGGAATTTTGTGATCAGAGTGACCAATAAAAAATATCAGAGATCAGGGAAGGAGAATTGAGGAAACTCCTTTCCTCCAGTTACAAAGAAGATAAAGCCACAAAAGGACAAGGTCAAACACAAGCACAAAAATGTAGCAAATGTGTTAGTGTTGACAGTCATCAAAACTCAAATATATATGAGAGAAAATTATAAATTAGAGTGTTTTAATTTGTGTCATTTATAAAGCTAGGTGTATGGATGTGGGGATTTACATTTGTATTCCAAATTATATGGGAGGTTGGTGTGGGAAGGACTCCTGAGTTTCTAGTTTTGAGGTCAGACTGGATAACATGAAACCCTATAAAGTGGGATCCTGACTGACACAAGATTTCCTCAGACCGTAAAGAAAGGACAAAAAGAACTTAACCTCTGGATCCTCTTCCAGGAGTGTACTTGGCAAGGCTGGTATGAAGATGGAGCCAGAGCCTCAAAGAAGTCATATTTGTGGCTTCTTTGGATATATGATTCTTCCCCCCTGAACTGTGGTTATCAGTCTTAAGATGTGTCTTAGGTGCCCTTCATGTTCTTTGACAACACTGTCTGATTTAGCTCTCTGCTAACCTTGGCTGTTTAATTGTGTATAAGATGGTGTGCTTCTTAATACACTTGCTTAGCATAAGTCATCAGTTTATGCAAGACCTCTTACTCTCAGCTATTGCTTTTGTCTTCTTTCTCATCACTTGTCTTCCGACTTGACACATCACTGTTTGGGACCCTTATTACTGCCAGTTCAGGAAACTGTGAATATTAAAATTATGGGCTGGGCATGATGGCATATGACTTTAATCTTAGCACTCAGGAGGCAGAGCTATGCTGATCTCTGTGAGATGAAGAATATCTCAAAGGCCCCATCCTTAGATCAAGAAGTGCAAGCAAAAACTACCAAGGAGCCACTTCTCCAGAGATGAGTGATCTGATAGGTTATCCAACTCCAACTTGTCCAACCTAAAATATATATCAATGACACTGAATGAACTCAACAGACTAGTTTTATATGTATATATTTATATACAAATATATGTATAATAATTAAAGAAGAAGTTTTTGCATGTGGAAGAAAGCGAGGAGTCATGGGAGGAGTTTGGGACTCTGCTTCATCCTTCCAGTTCAGTGTGCAGCAGCATCTGGCTACCCTGAGAAGGAAGAAGTGGAAGATTGTGAACCACAGCTGGGCCCCAGAATGTATAACAGAATCATATACCATTTCAGGGCAGAAATATGCCTTGCAGAGTCTATCTTACAGTGGGGAGATGATAGAGGAAAGATAAACAATGCTGCACAAGTAGAGCACAAGGTATATCAAGAACATTACAGATCAAGCACACAATGACCTTGGGACTGATAACCAAAACACAATATGGTGGGAAGATTGGCTTTTCAGCATCTGAAGCCTCAGTGCCCCCAAGACAATGGGTTTTTTGCAAACCTGTCACACAAAAAAGCATAAATACACATGAGCATATAGATATGTAAGTGATCACAATTATACTTTATTTCACAGCAATTCTATTATTTAAAAAATATAACAAAGTTACATAAACATGTTCATTAACAGACATGTTAGTATATAAATAACTGAATTGTGATAAACTAGAAACACCAAAAATATTCATTAGTAGTAGAATAAAAAAAGCAGTGACATAAAAATGTAATGAGACTATACTGAAGAACAAGTACATCAAACCCATATTATGGATAGATATCATAGACACACTATATTATGGATAGATATCATAGACACAACACTGGATAGAAGAAGTTTGACAGAACAGTCTCTACAATGTATCTTTCCAGGCATAAATGTGGGCCAAACTCACTTTTATGTGGAAGAGATTGGGTGGGTTGTAAAAAGGCAAAAAACAAAAAAATGGCTCTGACATGATGCTAATGTTCTGTATTTTTTATTTAAGTGGATTTTAATGAATATGCACATTTCATAAAAATTTGTAGAGCTGTGTCTTTGTGATTTCCTGTATATATTTTCTATCAATGAAAAAGCTCAGTTTAAAAATTTCACAAAAACATATAACTATACATACATGAGTAAAATTGAAAGAAAGCTAAAAACTAAAATACGGATAACAAGACCCAGAGACAGGACTGAGAGAACCTGTGCACATTTTATCTTCCCTGGGACACTAGGCACTTTGCTGAGGAAGCATCCAACACATCTGGAAAGGTAATAAGTGGCCACGTGCATCAGTACCTCTCTCTGGAAAGCTATGGTCATAAGACTTGCCTTTTGCTTAACATGGGAATTGACCTCTCTAGGCACTAATGTACCAAAGAGATAACAGACTGAAATGTCCACAGGGGAAAGATGAATCTATCTCCAGGATGTTGCTTCAGGACAATTGTAAATGTACAGTATTAAGTATGGGGATCTATTGTACAAGAATCCAAAATTTGACGAGGGTACTTAATAAAAACTAATAGATCATTTTGTGTTTATGCATGTATGTAAGTTTCTACTGGAATATTTATGTCCATAGCAGTTTATCAAAAGGCTCCTATATTTTAAAAAGTTATAAAAATAGACAGTCATGTAATTGTATCTAATGTTTATTTTTATTTTATTTATGTGTACATGTGAGTGTCTGTGTACATGTGTGCCACTTACGTTCAGGTTACCACACAGGCCAGAAAAGAACATGAGGGCACTGGATCTCCTGGAGTTGAACTTAAAGGCAATTGCAAAAACACACCCACAAGGGTGCTCAGAAGTAAACTTGGATTCTCTGAAAAATCAGGATGTGCTCTTAACTACTGAGCCTTCTCTCTAGTCCCAATTACTTGGTCAATTATAAAAGCCAAAGTTATCAAGACTCTTGGAAACCTCAAATTTCTTCTGGATGATTTGATTGATACGGAGTAGTTTGGGGATGTTTCTTGTACCTTGCATTATTTTGAAGTCAAAGAACAGCCACTGTCATGCTATATGGTTTAAGACAGGTTTACTATATATCAGCCGGAGTTTATAGTTAACAGCTCATCAGCCTCATGGGAAGGATACCAGAGGAAATAAGTACTTTTTTTTCCCCCTGTCAGCGTGGAGGAAGACTTAACCCACTTCAGTAGCTGTCTGCTTTGGGGACAATTAAAATTCTATTCAGGCAAGATGTCCTAAACAGAGGATCTGGGCACTTCCATTGGAATTATGTAAGCTGGATATCCAAATGCAGTTGTTCTTGTCCCGTCAACTAAACCCCAACAACAAAACCAGCAATCTCTCCAGCTCTAGGAATGACCCAGCAAGGCAACTCCAGTGACCTTGCTGGTGGTAACTGGTGACTTCAAGTTTACCTGGTTCCTGACATGGAACTGTATGGCTCACCTTGACTGCTGTTTATCACTGGAGGCACTACCCAGGGCTGTGCCAAAATTTTAAAGCAATCTTACCTGGTTTTGGTTTTGCTTATAGTTTTGGTTTTGGTTTCAAAAGACATATCTTCATCTTCTGTTCCTTTGACATGCCATAGTGGGTCTGTCTGTGAGCATACCACATACTCTCACTTTTAGTATTCATAAATGAAGTTCTTTATACCTGAGAGTCATTATGAGCCTGCTATTTAATGGGCAAATCTGTGGTATAGAAAACAATAAGAAGTTGTAAGGAGCAGCTACTTACCCAATGTCAGGCATGCAATAACACAGGGTTTAGCATTAGAAGTATTCAGGAAACAGAAGACTCCCAGGCTTCTATTTAGGTCTCTAGTACTTCACACATACAATCTATCATAACCTACACAATGTTTCATTAAACTGATCATTCTCATCAGGGAATGTAAACAATATTCGGAATGAAAGTAAATGTCACAGGTCCTTACTTTAATCTTTTATGTGCTCCTGAGTTTGATAGAGGATTGAAATTGGAAATTGGCACCTGTAACATAAAAATGAGATAGTAAGTAGCACCAGGGTGCTATAGCAGACTATCGGATGGCCACAGGACCAAGCTGGCTAATGCTGCACTGAAGATGGGAGAGGAGTTGGAAAACAGAAGGTCCTTTAAGAGCTTTTCTTGAACCATTTTTTTTTATGCTATGGCTTATAACAAGCAGGCAGTGGTTAGCCTGAGGCAAAACACAAGCATGGATTCTGCAGTTGTGACAACACCAACTGTTGATAGAGAACTGCACAGTGTTAGGAGGTCTTTTACTTCAGCTCCCATCTATGCTGTCTATGTAGGGAGCTCTCTGGGGCAATCTGTTAGTTATTGGCAGTTACCTGTGCTGTGTGAGGGGCTTCCATTTGGTAATGTAAGCACTTGAGAACAGGGAACTGCAAGCTCTTCTCCTTCAGAAAGCAGACATTCCTGACAGGGTATATACATGTGGAACTCTTCTCAGATGTATAGTATCAACATAATAACGAGAAATGTTTCAAATACAAGAAAATATTTAACATTAAGCAGAACGATAAAGAGCAGATGGTCAGGACACTGAAGAGTCTCAGAGTCATGGTGAGAAGGAGAGTTATTTTAGGCTATAAACATTCAAGGGCAAGCAGGGAGTAGAGGGGAAAAGATGAATGTCTGAACCATGAGGCAACCTACAGATCTCAGAAGTGACTGAATGATTGTGTGGGGTTTTCAAAGGCATGGGCTGCAGATCTGATGGAGCTGCAGAAGCTGTAGACCCATGCTTAGGTCAATCTGCACCTCCAAATGCAAGCTCCCTGTGCCTCACCTTTGAAGTGCAGGAGTGGGTTTACTTCATCTGGCAGCACTGCCTTTTTTCTTTTATCAGTTGTATGTTTTCAGGGTTATGAAATTTTACTGAAGAAATACCAAAATATTTTTAAAGCCACCTACTGAATATTTTGTTCCATCTATACTTCTCTAAACATAATGACAACATGCATGTATAATCAAGTAGTGAAGACACCCACCCTCCTCTAGGCAAACAATCTTTCTCTTACCTGAAACCCTGGTCACCTCTTTATTTAATTCTCTTAGATACCATTTGTCTTGGTTTCTATCACTAATGGATACTTAGGCCACTAAGTGTTAGAGCTTGAAGATTCATTCCTGCTTTCCCAAAAGGACCAACCAGTTATCACTGCTTTGACTACCCATCAGGTTAGTCAGATATTCCCTTAAACAGGTCGCAGAATTAAATAAATCCTTTTTGTCTGACTTGGCTTTTGTCAGTATTTGCTACAGTGATAAGAAAAGCAACTAATTTAACTACTGAAGGGAAAGCCCCTATTTATACTATCTAAGATTGTATGCTTATCATATCAATAGATTTTAATTGAATAAAGTAAAACATGTACTTCTTATTTATCCAAAGATTTGGACAAATATACATCTCTGATTTTCCAAATATTTTCATTCTCTTCTTCGAGAATTATCATCTGAATTATTTTATGCTTGACCTTATTAAAATTTCTTAAACTTCAATAATCTCATAAGAGAAAGAAATTCAAAGCTCAGGCAGTTTTTTAGGATGGTAATTAAAACATTTATTATTTTCATACACTTGAGAAGAAAATGATTTAAATTTAATTGATGAAATAAATTCCATGTTTTTTAAAGTATAAATGAAAATTTCCTTAAAATTCTAATAAAGAAATTTTGAACGAGCTATTAGATTATTTTTAACTATAAATAATAATGTGCATAGTTCTTTCTTTGCTTCCTTGGTGTACTGGCTGGTTTTGTGTCAACTTGACACAGGCTGGAATTATCACAGAGAAAGCAGCTTCAGTTGGGGGAATGCCTCCATGAGATCCAACTGTATGGCATTTTCTCAATTAGTGATGAAGGGGGGAAGGGCCCCTTGTGGGTGGGACCATCTCTGGGCTGGTAGTCTTGGGTTCTATAAGAGAGCAGGCTGAGCAAGTCAGGGGAAGCAAGCCAGTAAGTAACATCCCTCCATGGCCTCTGCATCAGCTCCTGCTTCCTGCCCTGCTTGAGTTCCAGTCCTGACTTCCTTTGGTGATGAAGAGCAGTATGGAAGTGTAAGCTGAAAAAATTCTTTCCTCCCCAATTTGCTTCTTGATCATGATGTTTGTGCAGGAATAGAAACCCTAACTAAGACACTTGCTCATCCCTTCATCATCTGGTCTTGGACAGCAATAATTTTCATCTGCATGTGGTCAAATACAGGAGCCATATATGGCACAGTCTCTTTTCTGTGATGTTTCAACAGTCTGATTAAACCTCCTGACAAAGAGAAAGTGAGATATTTGTAACAATCCCACAAACTCAAAATGATTGCTCTATGCCAAGAAGAACACCTGTCACCAGGTTGACAAAAATCTGTGACAAAAAAATAGCTGGAAGGCAAAGCTAGAAGATACCACATAGACAAGGTCATTTAGCAGTGAAACTGACATTATTTCCCCGGCTCCCTGGATCCACATGGACAGACATGTGGCTGCTGTGGCCTTCTGTATTTCTCATCACTCCTCACCATCAGAAGGGGTGAGGCATCTTTGATTAATGACCTTAGGAAAAGGAGGAATTAATACATACTTTCCTACAGATTTCCTTTTCTTTTCTGTCTTCAGAGAAGTTTCTTTCTGGGATTATTTCTTCCAGAACAGGAATTCTCCTTTGCATTTCTGAGTAGGTTGGTTGGCTTCTTGTAAAATATCAGAAAACTTCTATGGTCACAAGATACTATGAATTCCAGATAGGGTTCAGTTTTAGCAAAGCTAATGTTTTAATGTCAGATACTTCACAAATTAAATACAATTTTCCACTTAGTTTTGAACTAAAAAGCTATTTAAAATAGTTTTCATATAGTATATTCTAATTACAATTCCCCTCCCTTGTCTTCTCCCAGATCCTTCTCACTTCCTCATCTATCTAATGATATGCCTTCTTTCCCTCACTTTGTAGAAAACAAACATGCAAATAACAAAGTGAAACAAACAAACAAACCAAAATCAGAAAAATAAAACAAAGCAAAAATGAGAAACACAGGTATACACCTTAAAACCCCCCAAATCAGAAACTGTAAGAGATAAGCAAAATAAAAGTAAGGTAAACAAATAAATACTCAAACCAATTGTTATGAGTCAAAACATCTCCAAAAATAGCATTGAGTTTGTTTTGTATTGGCCATCTACTGCTGGTCAAGGGGCCTCACTTAAGGTTGAAACATTGATCTATTTGTAGAGCAGAATATTGTTCGGAGTCATTTTGCTGCTATATTCTTTTAGAAGAACAATAGTATTTCATTTTCGCCTAGTTCCATGGCTTATCTAGTCTCAGAGTGTTGGCTGAACAAGCAGTGTCAAAAGCTTTTTAAAAAGTTCTATATCAACCAACTCCTTTTGTTTGGAATCAATATTTGTGTTTTGTGTGACTTTTAGTTGTTTTGTTGGAGGTTGTCAGAAATAGGGTCTTGCTATATTAAATAAAAAAGTTTGTTCTACTAAGAGGTCATTGCTTTTCGTTCATGAATATGAAAATCTACAGATATACATTTATGTCTACAGTTACTTTTATACATTTGGGTTATTTGTTGTGAACCTAAATAGAGACTCATTCCAAAGCCAAGCTTCAGTACGATAGCATGCAGTTTATTCTAGTTCTTCCACAATGTCCTTCTCTGACACTAAGAAATTTGGCTCTCACCACCTACATCCATTGTTAATTTATTCAAGTTCAGTATAATAGTATAGTCACTGCAATATGTGAGCCCAAGTCTCCATGGTGAATAATTTTACCAACTAGAGTATAGAGCTTTTGTATTACTCTATATCATTTTTGTATTTTCAAACAAAATTTGGTTTTTGTTGATATATATATATATATATATATATATATATATATATATATATATACCTCTTATCTAATTATACTTTTTTATCAGGTCTATTTTCTACTGGAAAACCTTTAGTATTTTAATATAATACTTAATATAATATTTCATTCTATTATAAATGTTAATCTGTTTTTAATCTCTTCAAGAAGAACATCCAGAAACCATAGTCATCCAGATGGCTAAAGACCCTCAAAAGAACACAACCACCAAAATCCAGAGCAATAAGACAAGTGTGTGTGTGTGTGTGTGTGTGTGTGTGTGTGTGAACTCACTCAGGATGATATTTTCTAGATACATCCATTGCCTAAGAATTTCATGAAGGTATTGTTTTTAATAGCTGAGTAATTTACACAATTACTCCACTGTGTAAATGTACCGCATTTTCTGTATCCATTCCTCTGTTGAGGGATATCTGGGTTGTTTCCAGATTTTGGCTATTATAAACTAGGCTGCAATGATCATAGTGGAGCATTTGCCCTTGTTATATGTTGGAATATCTCTCAGGTATATAACCAGGAGTTGTATAGCTGGATCCTCGGGTTGTACTATGTCCAATTTTCTGAGGAATTGCCAGAATGATTTCCAGAGTAGTTGTACCAGCTTGTAATCCCACCAGCAATGGAAAAATGTTTCTCTTTCTTCACATCTTCACCAGCATCTGCTGTCACCTGAGTTTTTGATCTTAGACACTCTGACTGGTGTGATGTAGAATCTCAGGGTTGTTTTGATTTGCATTTCCCTGATGACTAAGAATGTTGAACATTTCTTTAGGTGCTTCTCTGCTGTTAGAGTTTTCTCAGTTGAGAATTCTCTGTTTAGCTCTGTTCCCCATTTTTAATAGGGATATTTGGTTCTCTGGAGTCTAACTTCTTGAGTTCTTTCTATATATTGAACATTAGCCCTCTATCAGATGTAGTATTGATAAAGATCTTTTCCCAATCTTTTGGTTGCCATTTTGTCCTATTGTTTGTTTTCCTTTGTCTTACAGAAGCTTTTCAATTTGATGAGGTCTCATTTGTCAATTGTTGATCTTAGAGTGTAAGCCATTGGTGTTCTGTCCTAGATTCCAGGAAAGCAAGAGACTCCCAGGACCCAACATGGATGAGATTAGCTGAAATGCCCAAGAAAGGGGAGAGAGAACCTATAGAGACCATATATAGAGGTTAGGCAAGGCCCCTGATTAGGGGAATATGGCTATCCACTCATCTCTGAATTTTTATCCCAGAATTGCAGCTATTTAAAGGAAATACAGGCACAAAGTATGGAGCAGAGACTGAAGGAAAGGCCATCCAGGGACTGCTTCACCTGGGGATCCATCCCATATATAGACACCAAACCCAGACACTGTGGCAGATGCCAAGAAGTGCTTCCTGACAGAAACCTGATATCTCTGTCTCCAGAGAAGCTCTGCCAGAGCCTGGCAAATACAGATGTGGATGCTCGAAGCCAACCATTGGATTGAGTATGGGGAAGCCAATGGAGAAGTTAGGGAAAGGACTGAAGGAGCTAAAGGGATTTTCAACCCCATAGGAAAAACAACAATATCAACCAAGCAGAGCCCCCAGAGCTCCAAGGGACTAAACTAACAACCAAAGAATACACATGGAAGGACCCATGACTCCAGCTGTATATGTAGCAGTAGATGACCTTTTCTGGCATCAGTGGGAGAAGAGGCCTTTGTTCCTGTGAAGGTTCCATACCCCAGTGTAGGGGAATGCCCTACATGGTGAGTGAGGCAGCAGTGAGTAGGTGGGTGGGTGGAGGAACACCCTCATAGGAGCAGTGGGACAGGAATGGGAGGTTTGTGTAGGGGAAACTGGAAAATGTGATAACATTTAAAATGTAAACAAATAAAATATCCAATAAAAATATTCAGAATTAAAAAGAAAGATACCTCCAAAGTACAGCAAGCCCTGGATATCCCAACACAACTTAAACACAAGAAAATGACCTTAAATCCAATGGTATAAACATGAGAGAGGCCTTTAAAGTGGAAACAAATAAATCCCTTAAAGTCATATAGGAAAATACAATTAAACAATTAAGGAAATAAATAAATAAACTGTTTGAGACCTAAACATGGAAATAGGAACAATAGTGAAAACAAAAACTGAGAAAATCCTGGAGATAGAAAACCTTGGGAAATGCAAGTATCTCCAACAGAATGACGGAGATGGATGAGAGACTCTCAGATGTAGAAAAAATTAATACATCTATTAAAGAAATTGTTCAGTCTAAAAATATTCTGGCACAAAATATCCAGGAAATCTGGGATACCATGAAAAGACCTAACCCAAGAGTAATAGAAATAGAAGGTGAAGAGTCACA
Source organism: Mus minutoides (assembly GCA_902729485.2). Lineage (NCBI taxonomy): Eukaryota > Metazoa > Chordata > Mammalia > Rodentia > Muridae > Mus > Mus minutoides. Next base: position 2,981,826 of record LR749572.1, read on the forward strand.
GCTCTAAGGCCTAGAATATATTCTCAACAAGCTAGTAGAAGAAAACTTTCCCAATCTAAAGAAAGAGATGCCTGTGAACAGTCAAGAAACTTATAGAACACCAATTAGACTGAACCAGAAAAGAAAATCCTGCCAGCACATAAATGATCAGAACACAAAACCTATGGAACAGAGATAAACTATTAAGAGTAGCAGTAGAAAATGCCAGGTAAAATACAAAGGCAGAACTATTAGATTTATACCCAACTTCTTAAGAGAGACTCTAAAAGCTAGAAACAACTGAACAGACATCTTACAGCCTCTAAACAAACCACATATTCCAATCTAGACTATTATATACAGCAAAATTCTCAATCACCATAGATGAAGAAAACAATATGTTTCAACATAAAGCTAAAATCAAACAATATATATCCACAAATCCTGCCCCACAGAAAATGCTAAAAGGAAAAGTCCAACCCAAGAAGGAAAAATACATCAAAAAATCAGTAGGAAATAAGTAATTCCACACTAGTAAATAAATAAATAAATAAATAAATAAATAAATAAATAAATAAAAACACACAGAGAGAGAGAGAGAGAGAGAGAGACACGCACACACACACACACACAGAGAGAGAGAGAGAGAGAGAGAGAGAGACTAACACTAAGACAACCAACATCAAAATAGCAGTAATTTGCCACCATTGATCAATACAATCTCTCAACATCAGTGGTCTCAAATTTCCCAATTAAAAGACAGAGGCTAACAAAATAAATGTTAAAACAAGATCCGTCATTCTTTTGCATAAAAAAAATACACATCAGCAACAAAGATAGATATTACCTCAGAGTAAAGGGCTAGACAAAGTTTTCCAATCAAATGGACCCAAGAAGCTAGCTGGAGTAGCCATTCTAAAATCTAATAAAATAGACTTTCAACCAAAGTTAATTAAAAGGGACAGGCGAGGAAACTTCATAATCATCAAGGGAAAAAACTAACAAAATTATATCTCAATTCTGAGCATCTCTGCCCCAAACACAAGGGCACACATATTTGTAAAAGAAACATTGTTATGCTTAAATAAGAGCATATCCAACCATACACATTAATACTGAGAGACTTTAGAACCTTACTTTCACCAGTTCAGCCAAAAGCATAACAGAATCAAATAGGTCTAATAAACATCTATAGGATATTTCATCCAAACACAAGAGAATATATCTACTTCTCAGCACCTCATGGATCCTTCTCCAAAACTGACCATATAGCTGGTCACAAAGCAAGTCTCAACAGATACAAGCAAATTGAAATAATGCCTTATATCTTATCAGACCACCATGAATTAAAGATGGATTTCAACAACAGAAACACTGAAGAGCCTACACACTCTTGGAAATTGAGCAATTCTTTACTCAATGATATCTGGATCAGGGAAGAAATAAGGGAAAAAAATTTAAAAACTTTCTGGAATTCGCTGAAAATGAAGGCATAACATACCCAAATTTATGGGAAACAATGAAAGTAATGCTTTGAGGAAAGTTCATATAGCACTAAGTGTCTCCATAAAGAAATCAGAAACTTCTCCTATCACTAATTTAAAAGTATACCTGAAAGCTTTAGTAAAAAGAGAAGCAAGCACACCAAAAATGAGGAAAGGTAGGAAATAATCAAAACCAGGGCTGAAATCAATCAGATAGAAACTAAGGGAACAATACCTGACTTCATTTATTTGTATACTGTCTCTCTGTCTCTTGTTTAGTTTGTCTAAGGATTTGTCTATCTTGGTGATTTCCTCAAAAAATGAACTTTTAGTTTCTGTGATTCTTTTTATTGTACAACCATTTTGGAAATTTCTCAGAAACTTGTGGGAATAGTTCTACCACAAGACTCAGCTGTATCACTCCAGCCATACATATGCCCAAAATATCCTCTAACATCCCATAATGACACTTGCTCAACGATTTTCATAGCAGCTTTATTCATCACAGTCAGAAACTGGATACAATGTACATGTCTCTCAACTGAAGAATAGATTTAAAAAATGGGAGTTCTGATGGGATATGGGGGAGTGGGGACAACCTCTTGGAGACAGGGGTGGGGTGGGATGTGGAACAGTTGGAGGGTGGACCGGGAGGAGAATAATGTCTGGACTGTAAAAAAATGATTAAAGAATAAATAAAAAGAAAAAGAGAAAAAAATGGTATAGACACAATGCAATACTATTCACCTATTAAAAACAAATACATCATGAACCTTGCTGACAAATGGATGAAGCTTGAGGATATCATCTGGAGTGAGTTAGTACAGACACAAAAGGACATGTAGAGTATGTACTTACTTAAAGTGGATATTAGCCATAAAATGCAGGTAGCAAGATACACTCCACAGACCCAAAGAAGCTAAAGAAGGAAGGCCCAAGGGAGTAAGCTTGAATCTCATTTAGGAGGGGGAATAAAGTAGTCATAAGAGGCACATGGAAGGAGGAAACTGGGAGAGAGTAAGAATGAGGAAGGGAATGCAGTGTTCAGTATTGGGGGTTAGGAAGGACAGGAGATAGGGCTAGTGGGCCATGAAAAGGAATGGAAATCTGCAACTGACAGGGTTGAGGAGCTGATTAGCATCTCCAAGAGTAGCCAGAGATCTTGGATAAGACAGGCTCCCAAGAATCACTAGGGGTGACCTTAGTTGTGACATTAGGGATATGGAACCTGAAAAGACCACCTCCTGTAGCTTGGCAGGAACCCCAGCAAAGCTATAGAGACACCAACCTACCCACAAAATTTTCAACCCAAAATTTATCCTGTCTCCAAGAAATGCAGGCAAAGGCTGGGGCAGAGACTGAGAAAATGTCCAACCAGTAACCGGCCCAACTTGAGATATCCCATGGGCAAGCACCAATCCTTAACACTATTAATAATATTCTGCTATGCTTGCAGACAGGAGTATATTGTTTTCTGAAAGGCTCCATCTAACAGCTAACTTAGACAGGTACAGACACCCGCAGTCAAACAGTGGATGGAGCTTAGGGACTCTTATGGAAGAATATGAGGAAGGATTTCAGCCCTCCCCTTCCTAAAGGGGATAGGAAGTCTACAACTATTGTGGACCCTTGGGGCTGTCAGTCTGAACCACCAACCAAAGAACATATGCAGGCTGGACTTAGACCTCCCTGCACATGTGTATTAGATGTGCAGCTTGGTCTTCGTGTGAATCCTGAACAACTGAAATGGGGGCTATCCCCAAAACAGTTGCCTGTATTGGGGGATATGTTCTTCTAGCTGGCCTGCCTTGTCTGGCCTCAGTCAGAAGGAAGCACCTAGACTGCCAGGGTGGGGAGATGCCTAGGGGCCCCTGCTCAGTCAGAGGAGAAGGGAGGAAAAGGGGAGTGGGAATGGGGATAGGATTGTGGAAGTAGGTGACCAGCAGGGAACAGGATGTAAAATGAATAAGTAAATTTTTTTTTAAAAAAAGTAAATTAAAAAATTAAAGTAAAATAAATTCTTGTAGAAATATTTTTTAAAGTAAGTTATATTTTTGAACAATAAAATTTAAAGTTAATTACAATAGGATCTGGAAGAATAAAACACATTTATGAATAATTCAACTGAAGGGAAAAATTGCAGTAAAGACTACAGAGTTTTGCTCATGAAATGTTTGAGAAGAGCTAAGTGACTACAAACATTTATGTTCATACATGAAAAAGTTTAATGTGAAAATATCAACTTTACCAGAATATTAAAATTTCAATTTCTTTTTGGTTTAAAATGGAAGCCTATTCTGTAATTTAAATGTAACTGAAAATTATACATAATAGGACACAAAGTTGTACAAAATCACACAAAATAGGAAAAAGACTGAAAAAATTGTAGGATTTATAGTGCTTATTCTCAAAGTATACTATAATTTACTATAATCGAATAACTGTTTTATAAAACATACACAAGGTTATAGGCCAATAAGACCAAATAAGCTCAACGAATATGCCAAGAGCATCCAAAATGTAAATAATAAGGATGTCAACAATTTATTCTGGAATGCATGAATTTCCACAAAGGAAAAAAAGAAGTTACAATCATTACCATTGAAAATATGCAAGTATTATTTCAAATTGCATTGAAGACCTAATTTGGGTCCGACAGGTTGTTCGGTGGATTGGATACCTGCTTTGTAAGCATTTGAGTTCAAATTCCCAGTACTCATGTAAAAACAAAACAAAACTAAGCAAAAGAAAAGCTCAGCATTGCCATGACTAACCCCAATGCTTCTAAAGAATAGAGAGATACAGTAGCAGAATACGAAGTATCTTCCTCTGTCCTTTATAATATGTGAGCACATACATCTCAAGCCTGTGTGTGTATGCATCACAATTTTTACATACACATACACATACAGAGAGAGATAGACAAATAGACAGACAGGCAGACAGACAGAGACAGAGACACAGAGAGACAGAGAGAGAAAGAAAGAGATAGACAAAAAGACAGAGAGAGACAGAGACACAGAGAGACAGAGAGAGAAAGAGAGAGATAGACAGAGAGACAGAGACAAAGAGACAAAGGCAGAGTGAGACAGAGCCAGCCAGATAGACAGACAGATAGACAAGCAGATAGACAGGCAGATAGACAGGCAGGCAAACAGACAGACAGACAGACAGACAGACAGACAGACAGACAGACAGACTAAAGATTTAAATAAAAACCTAAAGCCACAAAACACACAAACACACATAGAGGAAATTCTTCATGACTTTGTTTTTATTCTAAAATTTATCAACAATAGAAGCAGTTATAGGAACAGGAAGACATATAGACTGTAATTCACCTAAATTATAAACTTCTGAACCAACATGGAGGGTACCAAGAAGGGCAAAGTTAAATCACACAATAGGAAAATTGTAGCATGGATCTGATAAGTTTTTATCATAAAGAATATATAAGAACCAAAACACAGCAATTTTCTGAAATGGGCAAAAGATTTGATAGCTATTTCTTCAAAGACCACATACAAATAACTCATAAATGAACAGAATGCTCTATAATATTCAAGAGTAGTGAGATATAAATCAAAAGCATAAGATGATGTTATTTTCTAGCTACTGAGACAGCTATAGTTCCTTGGAAATGGGACCATAAGTGCCCGTGAGAATATGGAGATGTTCAAAGCCCTACAATAGAAATATAAAATAAACTGCAGCTATGGAAAATAGTTGGCTAGATTTTCACAAAGAAAATGCATAATTACTTTAGGACCAAGAAATTCTGGTCACAGATTTAGTCCCTACAGAAATAAAAACAGGGCTATCAGTGATCAGATGACCATCTTCACAATTACCTAAAGGTGGCAGCTATCTAAGAATACATTGAATGACACATGCATGAATAAAGAAAAAGGGGTATATATGTGCATGGAAATCTCCAACCTGGAGAAAACTTAGATCTGATTTATGTAGATGCATTATGAGCTTACTGAGTGAAATAAGCCAAATATGAAGTACAAATACAGTGTGCTTCTGCTTCTATGCAATGTGTAGTCTATGCTTGTACATGGGCTCACAGTTTGTAACTGTGGGTAAAGGAAGAAATGTCGAGTTACATGGTGGTCAGAGTTTTGAAAACTGCAACACTCATTATGATTGCGGACACTCATACAAGTGAGTTGGATATTTAAGCAAGCTGAAATGATAGAATTATGTAATGTATTGCAACACAATAAAGCTATTTATTGAAAAAAAACCTGTCACTCAAATTTGAAGTTATTCTATTTTAATTCTCGGGAATCTTAGGACTATTTTTAAAAGTGACTATTTTTATTTTTGGCCTGCAAGTAATGTAAAGAGCACAATATTAAATTCCATTGTGCTTTATTTAATAAATGTTAATTTTACTTTGAGTAATAAAATCTTCTGTTCCCATTAAAGGAAATTTATGTTCATCAGGCCCTGAATTGGACTATAAAATTATAGAATTTAGCCTTAATCCTTAAACACCTTTAGTCTTACTCTAGAGGAAAGACTTTGTGAAATTTTTGCCATTTGTTTTTCATAGTGGAGGGTAACTTGGGACATCATCTTTATCTGTTGTCTGTATATAACTTCCCATTGTCCATCAACTGTCCTTCCCATTGTTCCTAAGAAATACTCAGACATTTTAAGGAGCCAAGAGCTATTACCTTCTTGGCCATAGAGGGTCACTGGCTTCGGTGTAGCAACCCGAACCACACAGTTCTCATTCCAGTCATGAGTAAAGAGGCTGTAGGTATTTGCTTCTGAATGTTGGAATTCCAGCACTGAGAATTGGGAAGTCCCCAAGACTGGGATGTTTATGTGATTCTCCACATAACTGTCAGAAAGCAGATGTTCATGACTGAGGAGAGGAAACAGGCAAGGCAGAGGGCATCAGGGGACTTCCACAGTGCCAGTGAAGAATAACTTCTCTGCTGAAGCCAGCCTTGACTCCTGTGAGAATCCTCAACTCAAGCTGCCTTTTCAAGCATAAATGATTCAAGGAAATTTACAGTGTTTGCACCAAAAGAATCTAAGCAAAACATTTGAAGTAAACACAAATGCATTCAGGGTTAAATTATAAATTATGCACAGGCTTTTACAACTTCAAAGACATTTTATATTTGTAAAAAGTAATTTCATGTTTCTTGCCTCTATCACCCTCAGGATAAATATTTAATCTCCTTAGCCATTCTGGGTGTTCAGTTGAAATTATGTCAGAAACAAAGAAAGTCTAATAGTCTACATGATGCTAACACATTCTCTATTCTAAGCAAAACGCAATACAGCTTTCATATGAGTAGAGCCAGGCACACAGAGTAAACAGCGTGCTCAAAGTGGCCAAGGAGGGAGCACCACCATTTATCTCAACGGTGGTATTCTCAGATCTCAGATGTAGAAGTTACACAGCCAGCATTTCATGTTAAGGCCAGCTTTCTGTGTCTTGTCTGATGCTTCATACCTCACAGTTTACCATACAGTCACAAACAAGCACAGTCAGTTCTCAGGCACCATTCAAAACTTGCCTGGGTTTAAAGAGTTCTGTTCCAGCATAAGGACAAAGCTTCCTATTGGATTTAAGTGGTTTTCCAAGGGGAGACCTGGAAAGGGGAAAACAATTGAGACGTAAACAAGGAAAATATCTAATAAAAAAGAGAGAGAGAAAGGTCTCATGTAACTAGGGATGGCCTGGCAAACACTATGTGGCTAAGTCTAGCCTTGAGCTTCGGATTCTTTTGCCTCTACCCCCTAAGTAGAGAACATACAGGGATATGTCACCATACCTGGCTCATTTGCATATTTAAAAATGTATTTTTAATTAGAATACAAAATTGCAGGTTTCCTCCTGTGTTTTTACTCATACATTGTTTTGGTTGATTCATTGCTCAACTCAACCATCCCTGATGCTACCCCCACTTCAACCCTTTGGCACCTAATCCTGGCATTTCTACTTTCTTATCACATGTGTGTATCACCTTCCCCACCTCTCACTTTCAAATCTTATTTTCCTATCCTATCAGCCTGTTACAGTTTCCTGTACTCTAACTCCTGCTCAATTCCACATACATAACATACATGAAAGAGAAGGTGGGGGTTTAATATGAAAGAACACTTGCTGTATTTGTCTTTCTCAGCCTGGGTTAGCAAATTTAATAGAATATTTTCCAATTAATTCATTAAAAAAATAAATCTATATTATCTTTTTCCTTATGAACAAAATTCCACTCTACCTTGTCTATATGTGTTGTAATGCTAAATTCTATATTCAAAGGTCTAGCCTAAAAGTGACATCTCAGGTAACTTCGATAGGAATCAGGGGTCCAGAGGACATGAGGGAACTCCTTCTGTCCCATGTAGGTGAAAATTATCATCCATCAGGTTCTACCAAGGTTCAGATCTCAGCTCGATTGGAGACTAAGCTGTCTGTGCATAGTCCATTGCCCCACAATGTAAATATTTTGTAGATAGACATTTGCTAAAGGAGTTGTAACTCAGGTTGAAAACAACTGGCATTGTGACTTAACAAGTTTACAGCCAAATTAACATTGAATGAAGGTTCATCTTTCCCAGTAGCCTCACCAGTATTTTGGCCACAAGAGATTCATGCAAATTCTCTTCCTTCTTTACTTCTATTTAGTTTTGTTTTATCTTTCTAGGCCAGGACAAAATGCAAAGCCTCATACATGCTAGGCATGTGGTTTGCTAGTGCATCTTCAAGCTCAGCCCCTCAACTCTTTCTTAGGGAGGCATTTCCACATGGAACTCTGTTTTGTTCATGTCAACTTAACACAAACCTAGATATACTGGGGAAGAGGGAATCATAGTTGAGAAAAATGTTCCCATCAGATTGTTTGTAGGCAAGTCTATGGAGCATTTTTTTTCTACTGATGTGGGAGGACCCAGATCACTCTGGATGGTGCCACCCCAGGAAAGGTTGTCGTGGGGTATATAAGAAGTGAGCCTGAACAAGCTATGGGTAACAATAAGCAGGGTTCTTCCATGACCTCTTTCAATTTCTGCATCCAGGTTTCTGCCTTGAGTTCCCATCTTGGTTTCCCTTCATGCTGGACTGTAAACTGTAAAATAAAACAAGCCCTTTCCTTCCTAAGTTTCTTCTGGTGATGGTGTCTTGTCACAGCCATAGAAGACCTAACTTAGTCACAGTATTGGATTTGTTTTCTGACTGTCATTGTTTTCAGAATAAAAAGCTTCCTGTGTCATTGAGGGGCGGGAATCTCTATTCTCTTCCCTGGGACCTTTAAAGTTCTTCTCTTACATCTTCTGAATTGATCTAAAAAAAAAAAATGATGATAGCATAAAGCTTAGTTTCTCTTTATGCTACTAGGATTCCAGAATATATGAGAAGCCTAGCTGTCTCTTCTCTGACACAGGTGTTGTCTGGATGCTGCTCTGAGATACCTTATTACCACATCACTTTACATGGTAAATATTCTTGTCTCATTGGGATTGTAGTCAGAATATAGATGTGGCATTTTCCTACCTTAAACCATATAGGAAACACAAACTGCCTGAAGATTGTCAACATGGATTCTTGTCTCATATGCAAGGGGGATCCATAAGTAATTGTGTAAAGTCAAGAAAATAAATGAAAGCAAGAGTGTGTGAGTTAAAAAAAACTGTCTCTAGCGTATGTCTCACTGGGGATAGCCAATAGACTCTATATTTAATATCCAGGGGTCTTCTCTCCCTGTTCTTAGCTTCTCACTGTGGAAATAATTGTAGCCCTTGCCATGAGTCATAACACCCATGGTTCAATATGGACTAGAATAAAATGGACAAAAATCTGGACAGAAAAAAAATTCACGAATAAATTGTTTTTTTTGAAATATTATAAAAAGTGGTCTGGCCTCTAAATTATAAATGTAGGAGGTATTTATAACAAGTCGATCAACCTATTTTAAATGCAAACTACCGATTGGAATTCAAGGGAAAAATTATATTCATTCTCCTAAGAAGAACTATAAAAGATATAGGCTTTGTCTGTTTCTGATAGAGCCCAGGAAATCTCATTTCACCTCCTGTAGACTAAAAGACATTGGAGCATCATGCAGATGTTATGATTTCTACTTCAATACAGATCTTTGTCCTTTCTACCCCCACCCCACCCCCACACCAGAAGCCATCAATTCTGGAGAACTAATTTTTAAGTGTTTTCTTCCATGACTTCATGTCTATGTATTAACATTTTTTTCGGGACAAGGTTGGGGGTTATCACAGAAGCCATCTATGTCTCTCTTTCCCAACTGTGAGTCTGGAGTCAACCATTTTTAAAGTGTAGCATTTTTAAAGCGCTAGTCTTTCCCTGCTGCTTGCCTTCTGTTTCTTCAAAGACTCGGGCTGTCAAGTTATATCGTTTCTCATTCTGTAGATAAGACAGAGAAACTAATGAAGTGCAAAGCCCTGTCACTAACAGTAGGGAGCAGAAAGCAGAAAGAGAGCTCCATGCTGCATGCTGTACCCTGAGGAGGTCTCAGAAACTCTGCTCAGGTGAGACAAAATTCCTGACTTCATATAAGAAGAAAATTTCTGGGCAAATTGATATGAATCAAAGTTGGCACTTATAAAGAGATTTTCAACACATATTTGAGCATGGGCATTAATTGATACAAAGGAGCCCAGCATCAGACATACCCAAGTGTGGGTGTGGGCTACTTTATGGAAGGCAACTTGTCAGGGTGTTGGCAACAGCTGAATGTATAATCCTAGAGATTTTTGAGTGCAGGTTGTACAGAGTATATAAGAAATCTTCCTCCCTTCTTTTTATCTTTCCCTTTCTAGCTTGATGGGGTCAATGGACTTTTCCAGGCAGTAGAGTTATGTGGAATTATAAGGTAAAAACCATGTTCACAAAGCTTGTAAAAGTGGATTAAAACATGAAATAATACTCCATGAGGCTTCAATTCTACAGAAAGAACTACAGGGGAGCTAAGAATAGAAGAGGTAGCCTTCCCCAAGAACATTCCAATTGGATTTTCAGTGCCAAATAGTCAGCCCTGAAAACATGTATTCAGGTAGAACTATATTGGCTCAACATCTTATGGATACAAGCATATACATATATATACATATAATTACAATTAAAGAACAATGAGGACATATATTTTAGAAAGACCTTGAGAAGTATTGTGGAAGATTTGGAGGGAAGAAAAGGAAAGGGAAAATGTAATAAAATTCTATTCTCGAAAGAGCAAAAAAAAGTACTTTTCTGTAAATGGTACTTTTTATATTTTATTAACTTTTTATTATTTTTAAGATTTCTGAAAACTTCAGGGTTATAGCTGGGAAAGTAGAAAGCTCATACTTGGGCACATACACACAAGCTTTCAATACTTGTTATAGTTCTACATGACAAGAATAAGGATTCTATTTTTAAAACCTTCACATAATTGTTGTTAGCTATGCCGAATTTTTAGCTCTCCACTAAAGAGGACATCAACAAACATCAATGTAAAGGGATCTCTTCACTTCTCATGTGTTCTTCATTTCTCATGAGTTTCTCTCCTCACACAAACCACATCACACACACTGGTAGATCCAGGCCCATTACTTAGCCCTTTCTCTGTATTGTTCTAAATACAGAAAATTTTCTCGGAAAAAAGAAATGATTTGTTAAGAAGCTATTTGATTTGAAAGAGTAGGAATTAATTTTAGTTTGGATACATAATTTTTTCTCAATTGTATTAGAATCTTGTAAGAAGTGAGTTTTTTGATGTTCCAACAACATTGGTGCTGGAAAGCCAGTCTTTAAGAATCAAATGTACTTTGGAGGCAGAAACATTTTGCCCTACTTTAATTTTACTTTTCATACCTAGTCTAGTAACTAAACTTCTGGAACAGTACTGCTTCTCTGAGTTAACATGGTGGTCAAATAAATAATACATATTAAATTGTTTTGGCTATGCTCATGCCCCAAGGAGTATTATAAAAGGAGTTTTTTGAATGATTTTTTTAGGCTGCCAAATGTGTCTGAAAGCTTAAGAAACCCTTTCTTCCAGGTATCTGTAAATTAAGAAGAGGTATACTTTTCTGAAGACACACTCCAAACAAATATAACTAGACTGCCATGCCTCCTGCAAGTGTACATTATCCAGTGATAATCTACTGGCCTTCACTATCAGTGCATGTCCATCCCTCTACTTCAGAAGTACCTGTTAGAGTTGGAGTGTGTGGGGTGCCTGTTAATTTGTACTTGTTAATAACATACTAGGCTTGACTGACTTAATCATTGCCTTTTTGAACACATTTCATTCTCAAGGCCTTTGCCTCCTCACCATCCCCTGGATTATCAACTTAATTACCTCATTCTGGATTTTGTGTGCTAGTATCGACTGATTGAATTAATCTTTGGTTTAAGAGCTAGTTTTATAACTAGGACTGGAACCTCATTATAAGTTCTTAAAAAATGTGACTAGCAATCTGTAAAAACTATATGAACATATGTGGACTTTCTCAAGGAGCCAACTCTACACTCTCTCTCTATAACCTCCTAATGCCTTTTTCTGTACAGAAATTTTGCCTTTGTTGAAATTTTTTATACCTTTATTTTGAACAATTGGAAATATGGGTTAATCATCAAAAGAAAAAAAAGACCTTTTTAAAAATTATTTTGATCAATTAAACCAGATAAGAACAAATAGATTCATAGAAGAGAAAAACTCAAGAAAGAGCAGGTGGGTTGGAAAAGGACCTATAATGAGGGCCAGAGTGGATAGAATATATGGTTTGGAAGAAATATTCTACTCCTTGTGGAAGAGAAGCAGAGGCCTCTCAATTTCATAGACAAAGAACAACAGCAAGAGACAAAATTACATATTGCCATTGCTGGAAAGTCATCATGGTTTGTCTTGAATATCTAGTCCTTTTTAAATGTGACTGAACTTAAGCAAACTAAAGTACTTGATTGATACTCTCGACTCTAGGGCGAAATCCTGCAAAGTGTTGCTTGGTCAGGAAAGAGAATGACAAATAACGTTGTGAGTTGCTGTGGAAAGGAACAGAGATGCTAAGAGCAGTTCTAATGAGTCACATGCAATCCAACAGTAGTCCTAAGCATTCAATCAAGGGAGATTATGAAGAGAGAAAAACCGTGTAGCTAACAAAAGTTTTCTTGGTAGCTGAGAATACCTTAACCTGTTTTGCCACTTGATAAAGGTGATGTGGAAAATGTCTGTATTTTTTTTTTTTAAATTAGAAAGGATAAACTGAAAAGAGAAGTTCAAGTGAATCATGTGGTTGGACTCTTCCATGCTCCAAGAGTGCTCCTTCCTACAGCACATGACTTTCAAATCAAACTAACAGGAACGATAGACACTTCTGAAAAGGTTGCTGTTGGTCCTCATTCTATTTATGTGGTTGTTCCCCTTGCCTCAGTCTGAGCTCAACCTGGTCACTTATTTCTCACAAACAGACTCTGCAAAAAGTAAGGAAAGTTGACTTTTGGAGATTCACAAAAAGACTGTGACTTCCATGTTGGACAGTCTACCTTCAGAAGGTCAGAAAAAAGAGTCAAAGATTTAATGTTTGTGATAGACACATAGCACAGGTCTCTCAACCACCCTGACTATGAGGGAGACACTCTTCATTCCCAAGTAAGCGTTACTATAACTGCAGCCCTAGTAGATATTTCAGTCACATCTCTGAAAGATTCTGAGTTAAGCCATATTTGGTGCCTGACCCACAAGATCTGTAAGTGGTATAATAATTACATTCTCTTTTAGTCTCCTCAAGACACTTTTATGCAGAAAGGGGAAAGTCAAGCAGGATTAATCTTATAAAGAGTCAGAATCTAATAGAGAAAGAAAAGTTTGATAAAAAAAGATGGCATATTTTCAGCTAATGTCATCCCTATTGGATCCTGGGAGCTTCTTACTTTCCTGGCTTCTGGTACTTTCTTGTGGCTAACCGCCCCCCACCCCCATTTCCCATCCCCCATTGCTACATACATGTTCAATTTCCCAACCCTCTGTATTTCTTACCTGCCTCCTCCCATACTTGATCCTGCCCTCTCTTTTGCCCTCCCCATAATTGATTCCTCCCAAGTCCCTCCCACCCTCTACCACCTATGATTATTTTGTTTCCCCTTCTAGGAAGGATTGAGGCACCCACACTTTGGTCTTCCTTCTTTTTCAGCTTCATATAGTCTGTGAAATGTACCATGGGAATTCCTAGCTTTTTGTTTCATATTCACTTATCAATAAGTTCATACCATGTGTGTTCTTTTGTGACTGGGTTACCTCATTCAGCTTCTATATAAGATCTAGGTAGGTAGACGGACGTTTAAAGGACTTCAGTACCAAAAATTATCGACTCATCATGAAGTGACACATTTACATGGTGTAAAAGACATAGGTAAGGAGACAACTCCCTGTAGACCCAAGAAAGGTCGAAGACCGATAATTTTATATCGACGATCATTGTATCACCTCGTACACAGGAACAATAATATTGTAGCATCTTTTGGGTATATGCCCAGGAGTGGTATATCTGGGTCCTCAGATACTGCTATTTCTGATTTTCTGAGGAACCTCCAGACTGTTTTCCAGAATGGTTATATATGCTTGCAAATCTACCGACAATGGAAGAGTGTTCTTCTTTCTCCAGATCCTTGCCAGCATCTGCTGCCACCTGAGTTTTTTATCTTAGCCATTCTGATTGGTGTAATGAGGAATCTCAGTGTTGTTTTGATTTGGATTTCCCTGATGATTAAGGATGTTGACCATTTCTGTAGACGCTTCTTGGCCATTTGAGTTTCCTCAGTTGAGAATTCTTTGTTTGTCTTGGTACCCCATTTTTAACAGGGTTACTTGTTTCTCTGGAGTCTAACTTCTTGAATTCTTTGTATGTATTGAATATTAACCCTCTATTGGATGTAGGATGGGTAAAGATCTTTTCCCAATATGTTGGTTGTCATTTTGTCCTATTGACAATGTCCTTTGCCTTACAGAAGCTTTGCAGTTTTATGAAGTCCCATTTGTCTATTGTTGGTCTGAGACCTTGGGCCATTGGTGTTCTCTTCAGGAGATTTTCCCAGGTTCTGATGTGTTTGAAACTCTTTTCTACTTTATCTTTTAATAGGTTCAGTTCAATATATCTGGTTTCATGTGGCAGTCCTTGATCTACTTGGACTTGAGCTTTGTACAAGGAGATGAGAATAGATCAGTTTGCACTCTTCTACATCCTTATGCCACTTGGACCAGCACCATTTGTTGAAAATGCTGTCTTTTTTCCATTGGATGATTTTAGCTCCTTTGTCAAAGATCAAGTGACCATAGGTGTGTGGGCTTATTTCTGGGTCTTCAATTCTATTCCATTGATCTACGTGGCTGTCTCTGTACCAATACCATGTAGTTTTTGTCACTATTGCTCTGTAGTATAACTTGAGGTCAGTGATGGTGATTCCCCCAGAAGTTATTTTATTCTTGAGAATAGTTTTTCACTATCCTGGGCTTTTTGCTATTCCAGATGAATTTGGAAATTGCTCTTTCTAACTCTATGAAGAATTGATTTGGAATTTTGATGGGGATTGTATTGAATCTGTAGATTGCTTTTGGCAAATGGCCATTTTTACTATATTAATCCTGCCAATCCACGTGCATAGGAAATCTTTCCATCTTCTGAAGTCTTCTTCGATTTCTTCTTTCAGAAACTTGAAGTTCTTGTCCTACAGATCTTTCACTAGCTTGATTGGAATCACACCAAGATATTTTATATTATTTGTGACTATGGTGAAGGGTGTCTTTTCCCTAATTTCTTTCTCAGCCTGTTTATCCTTTGAGTAGAGGAAAGCTACTGATTTATGTGAGTTAATTTTATATCCAGCCACTTTGCTGAAGTTACTTAACAGGTTTAGGATTCTCTGATGGAATTTTTTGGGTCACCTAAGTATACTATCATATCATCTGCAAATAGTAATATTTTAACTTCTTCCTTCCCAATTTGAATACATTTGTCCTCCTTTTGTTGTCTAATGGCTCTAGCTAGAACTTCAAGTACTATATTGAATAGATAGGGAGAGAGTGTGCAGCCTTGTCTTGTCCCTGATTTTAGTGTGCTTGCTTCAAGTTTCTCTCCATTTAGTTTGATGTTGACTACTGGTTTGCTATATATTGCTCTTACTATGTTTAGGTATGGGCCTTGAATTCTTGATCTTTCCAAGACTTTTAACATGAAGGGGTGTTGAACTTTGTCAAATGCTTTTTCAGCATCTAATGAGTGATCTTTTTTTTTTCTTTGATTTGTTTATATACTGGATTACATTGATGAATTCCCATATAGTGAACCATTCCTGCATCCCTGGGATGAAGCCTATTTGATCATGGCGAATGATCATTTTGATATGTTCTTGTATTTGATTTGTGAGAATCTTATTGCATATTTTTGCATTGATATTCATAAGGGAAATTGGTCTGAAGTTCTCTTTCTTTGTTGGGTCTTTGTGTGGTTTATGTACCAGCATAACTGTAGAAACCCTATCCAGAGGTTAGACATGGCCCCTGGTTGAGGGATAGGGCCACACACCCATCTCCAAAAGTTTAATCCAGAAATGTTCCTGTCTAAAGGAAATACAGGAACAAAGAGTGGAGCAGCAACTGAAAGAAAGGACATACAGAGGTTGTCCCACATGGGGATCCATATGGTATGCAGCCACCAAATCCAGGCAGTATTGCTGATGCCAAGAAGTGCTTGCTCACAGAAGCCTGATATAGCTGTCTTCTGAGAGGATCTCCCAGAGCCTGAGAAATATAGATGTGGATACTTGTAGTCAACATCAGACTGAGCACGGAGACCCTAATGGACAAGTTAGGGGAACAAGGAGCTAAATGAGATTACAACTCCATATAAAGAAGAACAATATCAAACAACCAGACACTCCCCTCCCCAGAACTCCAAGGGACTAAACCACCAACCAAAGAGAACATATGAAGGGACCCATGCTTATGTAGCTGAGGATGCCCTTGTCTTACATCAATGGGAGGGGAGGCTCTTGGTCCTATGAAGGCTCAATTCCCCAGTGCAGGGGAATGCTAGGATGGTGAGAGGGTAATGCATGGGTAGGTGAGAAACACCCTCATAGAAGCAGGGATGATGAGACAGTGGTTTCAGAGGGGAAACCGGGAAAGGGGATAACATTTGAAATGTAAAGAAATAAAACATCCAATAAGAAAGAAAGATGGCATAGTTTAGTTGACTTTTCTAAAAAAAAAAAAAAAAAAGACCAACAACAACAAGATTACCCTTAAATTCAAAGCCAATTAAGTTTGCTAAAAAGACCAAATGGATACAGTAGCCTAATTTAGAGTCTGCTCTTTGTACTGATCCAGCTGGGATTTTTAGAAGTGGTTAGAATATTCCCAAGTATCCCTAAAGTATCCTTAGCTTTATATCTTAGTTAGATTTTCTATTGATGTGATATAAGATAAAAATAAATTTAAAAAACTTTAAAAACTTGACCAAAAGCCACTGAGGGAGAAAAGGAGGGTTTATTTGGATTTCTGGTCACAGTTAATTATAAGGGAAAAGCAGGAAAAAACCTGGAGGCAGAAAATGAAGCATAGGCCATAGAGGAATATTGCTTACTGGCTTGCTTCCTGTGCCTCATGGTTCCCTTGAGTGCTTCTTTATATCCTCCAGGACCAGTAGTCTCAGATTTTCCATCAATAATTGATCAAGAAAATAGTCCCACAGACTTGCCTACAGACAATCTGATGGAGGATTTTTCTCGGTTGAGGTTCCTCTTCCCAGGTAACTCTGGCTGGTAACAAGTTGAGAAAAACAAAATGTTAACCAGAACAACTTAGAAAGGCTTTCTTATAAGAGAAAATTGGGACACCTACTTTTCAAAACAAAATAGGCAAAGATGGGGACCAAAAAGAGAAGAGACACAAAATGAACAGCCACATGCCACATGCTGGGAACATATTGGATATCATGAACACTGAAGCCCTCCCAAGTATCCCCATGAATTCATCTTGATGCCCTTGGTCCCCAGTTCTTCAGCTGATCTTAACAAATGTACAACATTTTGTCAAATGTGTGTCATACAAGGCTCAATCAATCAAAATAATCTACATTTAGGATCTCATGTTGGACTTTTCTCTATCAGCCACAATTAATTTTGTCTCCATCTCTGCCTATTTTGTTTTGAAAAGTAAGTATCCCTGTTTTCTCTTATAATAAAGCCTTTGGTCCTCCTCCTCCTCCTTCTTCTTCTTCTTCTTCTTCTTCTTCTTCTTCTTCTTCTTCTTCTGCTTCTTTTCCTTCTTCATTAGTGTTCTGCAGTCAGCTTGAGCAAGCTTAGCTCTGGCTTAAAGAGAGCCAACAACAATCAACTTCTGACATGATTTCTGTTTATTCTTTCTCCTCCCTCTCCTTTTGATTAAGCACCTTTTGAATTTCCAAAAGAGCTTCATGAATCATTCTCTGGCTGCTTAATATTAATAATAATGGGATTTGTTCTTTTGAAATGGCTTCATTATCATGCCAGCTGCCAGCCTTTTTTCTCCAAGCAGGCTTCTGTAAATGATAGATTTTTCCAAATGCCTTTCTTCCAAGAGAACATCTGTCTAAAATAAGAAAATATATAAATACTGGCAAGCTCTTCACTCAGGTCAATGTAAATAGACAGCTAATCCACTCTGACACTATAAACAACACCCCCTTGAAATTAGTTACAGATTTCCTCAGGCCTTCCTGTCCCCAAACATCTTCACTTCATTGTCTTATTCGTTGCCCATGTTCCAGTGGCTACCTTCCAACATCTTGTCCATAGTTGTGGTCATTGCCTAGCAGCAGAAATAATTTCGCTCTGATTTGAACACACAAGTAACATATATATCTGTCTTTTCCAAACACTCTAGTGTCTTTGAAACTGAGCCTGCATCCATTTCACTTAGGATGAATCAGATACTCAGAAGCTATCTTTGCTAGGAAGCATTGAGTCCACACTCATGTCAATCATTTGACCATGAACCTCTGACCTGCTTTCCTTTGTAAAATTAGTGTTGTAAGCAGGAATATGGGAGACTAAATCTTGAAACTGATCTTCAAAGATGAGATCCAAAAGCGTATCCTAATCTGTAAAAAGAATGGTATAAATGAATAACCTACACCCCGAGACTCAACTATTTTCTCTTTCAAAACAGTGGCTCTTTAGGACCCTTTTTTCCTCAACCTGGACTTCATTGAAAAAAAAATGACATAATCTGTG
Organism: Mus minutoides; assembly: GCA_902729485.2. NCBI lineage: Eukaryota > Metazoa > Chordata > Mammalia > Rodentia > Muridae > Mus > Mus minutoides. The sequence continues at coordinate 3,000,537 of LR749572.1, forward strand.
AACCTCTTGCCTAAGGGGAAAAAAGTATATCTCACAGTTTTCATATATCTGGTCATGTGGCACTCTATAGGTAAAAAGATGACAACAAGCATTATGGGAAGGAAATAAGGTCCCCCTTCTATTTGACCACACTATAAAGAAATACATTTTTCTGTGTCAATTTTTATTCCCTAATTCCTTTTTCTAAATACAAAGACATGGTAGAGAGGTGGCTTATTTGTAAGAGTACTTGTATAACTGTGAAAACATGAGCTGAGTTTCTCAGCATCCATGTATAAATCCATGACCATCCACAAACCAGTTACCCAGCACTGTGAGGGCAGAGACAGGAGGATTGCTGGTCTTATTAACTCCCAACCATACTCCAGACTTAGTGAGAAATTCTGACTCAGTAGATTCCAAGTCTCTGGTCCCTTTGCAGGCCTGGAGACCCCAAACCAGATCAAGCTTTCCCACATCTCACACTGCACTATCCCACCCCCGGTGGTATCTTATCACTTTCCTAAAGCCCAGCACCCACCCAGCAGAGGTATGGGATAAGTGCCAGTGTTATGCCTCCATAGTGGCTGTGCCCTGAGGTGGGCAGAACTCAAACCCACATCTCTGTGGCTCTGTCTGTCTCTCTGTTTATCTGTCTCTCTTTCTGTTTGTTTCTCTGTCTCTGTCTGTTTCTCTCTCTTAATATGTATGTATGTATGTATGTATGTATGTATGTATATGTGTGTGCATTTTTTGCTTTCATAAATTAAATTTCATATAAAATATGTAAGAACTGAGCATTTGTGTCTATTGGACAAATCTGAATTTTCCTAGGTCAGCTTGTCTCTTGAACACATTCTCAAATCCACTTTCCATTTCATCCTTTTTGTGTAAAGAGAGAAATATCTGTTCTTTTTGAAGGAACATTTGCATAGCTGGGTCTATCTCATGTCTACAGAGACAAGCAGCACTACAAATAATATGAGGTGGGAACCATGATAGAAACCTAGATTTTAAAGGATATATGCAAAGAAAATGCAAAATGTCTCTGCTAAACAAGAACAGAGCTTAGCAACTGCTCCAAGCCAAGGCAGTATGGGTAGGTAGACCAGGTAGGCATGTGACACCTCTTTCTCTAAGGGAAAAAACCTGGTATATCATCTGTGCACAGAAATCTCTTTTCTCTATTCTTAGGAAGGAAGGTCTTCTTCATCAAAAACTGTTGTAAACTTTCTTTATCAGGGTCTTCTCATAACACTTACATATTACCAGGACTTGACAAAGCATATATTCTATTTTGTCCTTCACAGTTCTTCTTTCATCCTTTCTTCTTCTGGTGAAGAATATAAATCAAGAAATATAATCAAGCTAGGCATGTGGCTAGATGCCAGTAATCCCAAAACTCAGGGGCAGTAGAAGTCTAAGCTCAAGGTTAGCCTGAACCCTATACAAGGACTTCACTCCCATCTCAGAGTGGCTTGGCCTGGGATAACTGCAGTGTAGAGCTTTCAAAATAGAGTGTCTGAGATATCTGTGCATCCATACTCTGGATTCTGCTGCGCACACACATACTGTAAGTTTGAAGATAACTTAGAGCCACTTCTGGAAAATATTTGTGGCTTTTTCTTTGTTTGTTTTGTTTGTTATGGTTTTCTGCTCTGACATCCTATCTGAGAAATCTGTCAGGGAATGTTCACAGTCACCCTATCTTGAACTACCAAGACCAGAGATCCTCTATTTTTCTCTATCGTCAGTCTTATGATCAGCTGATGTAATTCTCTTTCCTTTTGTGACTTAAATTTCAGCCACAGAATTATACTTTCTAAAGAATCACTGTGTAAATTCAAGAGTTCTTAAATCTGTGCTTTTGCCAACAGTTCTTGAGAATTCTGAATAAATATCTTCTTTGTTCTTGCACAGAAAAAAAAAAATTGATTCAGGAGATGCATGAAGGTCCAGGTGTCTACTTGCTTTAAGCATAATTCTAACCTTTAATTCCCTTCTTAATAGCTTCTTTCATGCTATTTCTAGCATAGAAATTAAAAGAAAAAAATAAAAATAAGAAAAGTAAACAAGTGGAAAGACCTAAAAAAAAAAAAAACCCTACCAATAGAACAATAAAATAGAATTGAAGGGATTTAGATTTAGTGGGAACCTCAAAATGGAGCTCAGGTTATTTACTTTTGTTTAGTTTTGCTTTGTTTTGCTTTGCTTTGTTTTACCATGAACGCGTTAACGCTTATTTTACTGGATGTCATTTTTCTTAATTATTTTTAAAATTGTCCCTAAGTACATCTTTGCAGACTAAAGTCGTTGTATCGAACTCTTCTGTTTGGATTTAATATTCCTTATCAATGTCCAAGAATAATTGCATAAAATATGACTTGTTTGTAAATTGATGGGACTAGCAAAGAAAGAAGTGGAAAAGAAAAAAGAAAAAAAAAAAAAAGAGAGGTGGAATAAATAGTCCAATACTTTCTCTGTATCCTTGTCTTACCTAATCTCCCAGGGCTACTCTGGTATGGCACTGTCATCCTCCTTCCACAGTGAGACATGCTCAGTTCTCCATGCTGTCTAATCTGGAGAGTGTGGATAAATAGCAATGGCAACACCAGTTAGGCAAATCATTAAACCAGTGACCCTATAATGCATTCCTGGAGGTTGGGAAACACTTGCAATGATTCATTCCACATTTCCTTTAGACCATTCCTACTCTAGCTTGGCCTGACCCAGGTCTGCCTGCCTTAGAATTACATGAACTACTACTATCCTGAGCCAAAGTGGGCCTGAAGGAATGTCTGCTCCAATGCAACCTGCAGACCTGACAGCTATGATGGCAGGTGTGGCCAATAGCCTGGTTCCATTTGGTACTGGGAACACAGACAAAGAGAAACAAAACTTCAAGAACAAAAACAAAGTGTTTGAGAGATGTCTCGGTGTCTAAGAGCACTTGATGTTCTTCCAAAGGTCCTGAGTTCAGTTCCTGCCATCCATGTTAGGCAGCTCACAACTATTTTTTTTTTTTTACTACTTTTATTAGATATTTTCTTCATTTACATTTCAAGTGTTATCCAGCTAGTTCCCTATATCCTCCCCCCTCCCGGCCCTGCTCCCCTACCCACCCACTCCCACCCCTTGGCCCCTGCGTTCCCCTGTATTGGGGCATATAAAGTCTGCATAACCAAGGGGCCTCTCTTCCCACTGATGGNATTAAAAAGTGGGGCACAGAGTTAAACAAAGAATTCTCAACCGAGGAATACCGAATGGCTGAGAAGCACATGAAAAAATGCTCAACATCCTTAATCATCAGGGAAATGCAGATCAAAACAACCCTGAGATTCCACCTCACACCTGTAAGAATGGCCAAGATCAAAAATTCAGGTGACAACAGTTGCTGGCGTGGATGTGCAGCTCACAACTATTAATAACTCTAATACCAAAAGATGAGATAGCTTTTTTTCCACCCTCCATGAGCATATACACACACAATGGACACACATAGACACACAGAGTCATACACAGGCATGTACACAGATACACAAACACATACACAAACACACACACACACACACACACACACACACTAAACCTTCAAAAAATCAAAATCAGAATCAGAAAAAAATGAAGATTCTCTGAACAATATTTTTATATAAAATGTCGGATGATGCAAATATCCTCGTATATTTCTATAAAATCTAACATGAATTTTTAATGTTAGATCATTGTCCTACATGGTTACAAGTTCATAGCTGCTGATTTAAGTGCTGTTTACATAGCTGGCTAGGGAATAGAAGAAGTGTGTGATTCCTCAAAGGGACTTAATGAGCTGCCACCTTAAAACAGCTAGTAACAATGATGAGTGTTTCAGTCACATTGAGTGAATACCTGAAAAATCATAAGGATATCAGTCTGTAAAATGTTCAGTAAAGATTCCGAGTCACAAGAGCAAACAACTCCATGATCCAACACAGAAGTGCTCAGTCCCAGTTACTCAGGAAGCTTAGGAAGATCAAAAGCAGGAGATCAAAGCCAATAACGTAGAGACCCAATCTCAAAAACCCATTTTATAAAAAGTTACCCCATAAAAAAAGAGGTCAGGCTAGGATTAATACAGCTTAGAAAATAGCACTCTATGTAAGGGAGTCTTCAAAGAGGGAAATTATTTTTAGTTCCAAGAGCTCTTTACAGATTTCCACAGATAGCAAATGGTTAAAAGCACTAGATGCTCTTCCAAAGGACCAGAGTTCTGTTCCCAGGATCCACTTTGAGGGGCTCATAACTGCAAGCAATTTCAGCTCTTGGTGATCCAACAGCCTATTCTGGCCTCTGTGGGCATTCATACGTACAAAACATAGATACAGAAATACGCATACATATGTACATACATTAAAAATCTAAAACAAAAAAAATAATTCTTTCCAAATCTCCAGCTACTAGTTCTAGGAAAAAATAACACTGAAGCCAAAGAACCCTGGAAGCCTGAAGAAGAGAACAAATTTAAATTAGTCATGACAAAATGCACATACCATATGATTTGCTATCTTAGTAATTCCAAAATAGCTGTGCATTTTGTGGCCCCATCTCCAACATCCAAATCGACAGCCTTTCTTTACTCCCGACTGAAATCTGAAGACACTGCATGAAAACTCCTCCTTCCCTTCCCCCATAAAACCTCATACCTATTTTATAATTCATCTCTATGACTTAGACTTCTCTGGGGCCCTCACAGAAATTGAGTCGTGCTGTATTTGCCTTTGTGCCTAGACTGATTTACCCAGTATTTTGATATCCAGGTTCATCCATGGACCACATAGCAGAATTCACGAAGCATTCTTTCTGAACAGGAGTTGTCTGTGATAGTGTTTAATTTGCCCAAAGTGTTTTCACTCAGTCCTTTGGCCTGGGTCTTGATGGAATTTTTCCTTGGATGGCCTGGTTCTTTAGTGTCATGTCAGTATGTATGGAATAGCTGCCAAAATCTGTTATGGAAGGATATGGAAGGTTCAATATCTAATATCACGTTCCAAGATCACCAAATCCTCAGAAAAAAAGCTAGTACCCACTGGTTGTTGTGCCCTGTGTGGAAGCAGCACTACTTGTGTGAAGGTGGCAGCCATAGAACTGGATGTTACCTTCTTTGTGCGATTTAGAGTTACTGTGTCTCATAAACAATCTTAATTTGTTTAGCATTGAGGAAACTGTCGTTTGTTGTTTTTGTTTTTCTTTTAAATAGCCACTTTGACTTGGATTAAATGCTCCATAGTTTTAACTTACATTTCCATGATAGCCAAGGATATTGAATAATTCATAAAATATTTACTACCCATTTGCAAGTTTTCTTTTGAAAACTCTTTCTTCGGCCTCAGACCTATTTTTTTTTAAATTGGATTGTCTGTACTATTTTAAAAATAATTTTAGATCTGTTTATTTATTATTTTATTTTTAAAATAATATATGTGAGTGTTTGCCCTGTCTGTATGTCTCTATACCAGTGACAACAGAGGCCAGAAAAGTGTTGGATCCTGGCACTCAAGCTATAGAGAGTTGTGAGCCACCATGTGGGTTCTGGGAATCAAATCTGGATGGTACTTCTGCAAAATCATCATTGCTCTTAACCACTGAGACATGTCTCTAGTCCTGAATTGTTTATTTCTTTGATTTTAATGGGATTTGATTGATTGATTGATTGATTGATTGATTTAGTCATTTATGTTATTTATTTATTTATTTATTTATTTATTTATTTATTTATTTATTTATTTACATTTCAAGTATTATACCCTTACCCAATTCGCCCTCCCCTCCCCAGAAACCTTCTATCCTATCCAACCTCCCCCTGCTTCTATGAAGGTGTTCTTCCACCCACCCACCTACTTCCACCTCCCTGTCCTCTATTCCCCTACACTGGGACATCTATCTAGCCTTCATAAGACAAAATACCTCTCCTCCCATTGAGGCCTGACAAGGCTGTCCTCTGCTATATATGCAGCAGGAGCTATGTGTACTCCTTGGTTGGTGGCTTAGACCCTGTGAACTCTTGAGGGGTCTGATTGGTTGATATTGGTGTTCTTCCTATGGGGTTGCAAAACCCTTCAGCTCCTTCAGTTCTTTCTCTACCTCCTCCATTGTGGACCCTGCACTCATTACAATGGTTGGCTGCTAGCATCCAACTTTATATTTGTAAGACTCTGGCAGTGCCTCTCACGAGACAGCTATATCAGCGTCCTTTCAGCAAACATTTCTTAGCATCAACAATAGTGTTGGATGTTGGTGAAGTATCTTGGATGAATCCACAGGTGAGACAGTGTCTGGATGGCCTTTCCTTCAGTCTCTGCTCTGAATTTTGTCTACATATCATATCTTGTGAGTATTTTGCTCCCCTTTCTAAGAAACATTGAAGCAACCACACTTTGTTCTAGCTTCTTCTTCAGCTTCATGTGATCCGTGAATTGTATCTTGGGTATTCAGAGATTCTGGGCTAATATTCACTTATCAGTGACTGCACACCATGTGTGTTCTTTTGTGATTGGGTTACCTCACACAGGATAATATTTTCTAGTTCTATCAATTTGCCTAAGAATTTCATAAATTCATTGTTTTTAATAGTTGAGTAGTACTCCATTGTGTAAATGTTCCACATTTTCTGTATCCATCCTTTGTTGAGGGACATCTGAGTTCTTTCTAGATTTTGACTACTATAAATAAGGCTGCTATGACATAGTGGGGCATATGCCCTTGTTATATGTTGGAGGATCTTTTGGGTATATGTCCAGGAGTGGTATAGCTGGGTCCTCAGGTAATACTATGTCCAATTTTCTGAGGAACCACCAGAATTTCTGATTTCCAGAGTGGTTGTACCAGCTTGCAATCCCACCAACAATGGAGGAGTGTTCCTCTTTTTCCACATCCTCACCAGCTTCTGCTGTCATTTGAGTTTTTGATTTTAGCCATTCTGACTAGTTTGAGGTAGAATTGCAGGGTTGTTTTGATTTGCATTTCCCTGATGACTAAGGATGTTGAACATTCCTTTAGCTGCTTCTCAGCCCTTAGAGTTTTCTTATTTGAGAACTCTCTGTTTAGCTAAGTTCCCCATTTTTAATAGAGTTACTTGTTTCTCTGGTGTCTAACTTCTTGACTTCTTTGTATATATTGGATATCAGCCCTCTATCAGATGTAGGATTGGTAAAGATCTTTTCCTAATCTTTTAGTTGCCGTTTTGTCCAATTGACAGTGTCTGTTGCCTTACAGAAGTTTTGCAATTCTATGAGGTCCCATTTGTCCATTCTTTATCTTAGAGCACAAGCCATTGGTGTACTGTTCAGAAACTTTTCCCCTGTGCCATGTGTTTGAGACTGTTCCCCACTTTCTCTTTTATTAGATTCAGTGTATCTGCTTTTATACAGAGGTTCTTGATCCACTTGGACTTGAGCTTTGTACAGGGAGATAAGAATGGATCAATTTGCATTCTTCTAAATGTTGACCAGATGAATCAGCACCATTCGTTGAAAATTCTGTCTTTTTTCCCACTGGATGGTTTTAGCTCCATCAAGTATTGATCAAATGACCATAGGTGTGTGGGTTCATTTCTGGGTCTTCAATTCTATTCCATTGATCTACCTGACTGTCACTGTACCAATACCGTGCAGTTTTTAACACAATTGCTCTGTTGTACAGCTTGAGGTCAAGGATGGTGATTCCCCCAGAAATCCTTTTATTGTTGAGAATAGTTTTTACCTCCTAGGTTTTTGGTTATTGTAGAGAGCCACGCCCAAGCTGGTTCTGCCGCCATTCCAAGTTGGCGCCGACATCCTGTCACCACCCCCAGCCTGGGACAAGCAAACAAGTTCAGTGCACATGCGCTTGTGACAAAGCCACATAAGTCACCGCCCATCCCAGGGCATAACTTGAGGTAATGGGCAGTCAGCCAATCCTGATGACACACGTCACACTGAGGTGTATTTAAGCGGGACCCATCTTGGGCTCACCCTCTTTCTCCACATGATGTAATAAAGGTATGCTTGTAGAAGGATTCTGGTGTCCACATCCGTTCTTGCTGGCGAGGTGGTAACGTGGGCACTTACAGGTTATTCCAAATGAATTTGAGAATTGATCTTTTTTTTAACTCTGTGAAGAATTGAGTTAGAATTTTGTTTGGGGTTGCTTTGAATCTTTAGATAGCTTTCAACAAGATGGCCATTTTTACTATATTAATCTTGCAAATGGGAGCATGAGAGATTTTTCCATCTTCTGAGGTCTTCTTTGATTTCTTTCTTCAGGGTCTTGAAGTTCTTGTCATACAGATCTTTCACTTGTTTGGTTAGAGTCACCCCAAGATACTTTACATTGTTTGTGGCTATTGTAAAAGGTATCATTTCCCTAGTTTATTTCCCAGCCTGTTTATCCTTGGACTATAGAAAGGCTACTGGTTTGTTCAAGTTAATTTTATATTCCGGCACTTTGCTGAAGTGGTTTATCAGGCTTGTCCACACTCCTGGGAGCAATTTGGGTGCTATTTGGGTATCTTTAATGGTAATTTAAAAATAAATACATATTAAAAAGTATTCTAAACTCCAATGCTGTGTTAGATATGCAGTTAGCAAAAAGTTTCTTGTATTCTGGAAGCTATCCAAGTGGTAGTTCCACTATTATAACTTGCCTTGGCAGGAATTTTTTTATGCTGATAGACCACTTAATCACTTTGTCTTCTGTGTTCTCCTCTGTATAGTGCATTGCATTGCATTTTAATTTGATGTGTATTTGTACATATTTCATAATTTTTTTTAGTACAGAGGTCTTCTCTTGTATTCTTCTGAGCTTCTACAGTGCTTAGCAATAGAAATTATTTAATGAGCTCTTCAATGTATGTTTTTAGGCAGAATTTAATTTTCCACATATGAGATATACTTTCAGCAAACCTAATCCATTTCATTAAAGAAATGACTGACCTTTTTTCACCTCCAACTTTAAGAGATGAAACTGAGACTAACATCCAGCCTCAATACCTTAACTAGAAAATTATTTGCACAAAAAGAGAGACAGCTGAAATGTCAACTTCTTGGTGAGTAAGACAAAGCTTTGATCTGACAGAATCTTCAAAGAAGAAAAGCAGAAAGACTGATATAGAGAAGGCATGTGAACACATGAGAATATACATTATTAGGTTACCTCACTTGTATATGTCTGCACAGGACTAGCCATTGTCAATGTCTATTTCTCTAGCAAAAAGGAAGGAAAAATATTAAACCAAGTCAATATTTGAGAAAAGACAGGAGCTATCCAGGACATTCTAAATTTGTACTTCTATAATGCTGTGGTAAGAACTCAATTATTTAAAGATATGTGTGTGAAAAAAAATTTAGTGGTACCTATAAAAGAAAGCTAACACCTAACCACGTTATAGTAAAGAGTGCTGTAGATATAGTGCTAATGTAGCCATCGGAGTGTGCTTAAATGTGATTGCTCTATTTCTAGTCTGCACAGGAAAGCTTAGTTTTTCTGTTCCCAAAAGATCTTTGGGAATGTATGTTAGGAAAATTCTCCCTTCTCACCAAATGCATTCTAAGCTTTGTAATACTTCTTCCCTATGAAATATGTATATGAAATATTTAATACCACAGAGACATTGAAAGCTCCATCAATTACTTGTTCTAATTCAAGTTTCCCAGTGAATACATTTGATTGATTCTTCAATATTTCTAACAATTCAAGAATATTATCACTTTGGTACTTGACTAAATTAACTTGGATAACAGGGGAGTTACACAGCTAATAAATATGTGCACATTGAGAGAGAGAGAGAGAGAGAGAGAGAGAGAGAGAGAGAGAGAGAGAGAGATTCTTCCAAATATGCAATGTCTTCTGTACAAATCAAACTGACAGGAAGTTGACCTATATGTTTCAAGCCTGCTATTGTCAAAGCATAGAAATGAAAACTCAGAAACTTCTAAATGCCTCCCTAACAGAGTAACGAAATAAGTGAGAGTCTGAAAAGAAAGTTTCCATTATAAGGATCACATGTCAGATTAAGTGACTCCATGTGTGCCACATTCGCATACACAAGAGTATGACAGTATATCTGTACTCTGGTTTGGGTTATGGGTAGTCCCCAGAGATCCATGTGTTAAATGTCTAGATATCTGGATGGTGCTGTTGGGATGTGATGGGAAATTTTGAGATAAATTCTATTTGGTGAGTATTCTCTGACACTGGAAGAGCAGGTTCTTACAATCTGGATCTGGTGAGCAACCAAGGGCCATGACAACATCCTATAATGTTGTATGTATAAATCTCAGGGGCCTTGCAAACAAATAATTCATAAATATGTATCCCACAGCTAATACCAGGATGCTCCTTTGAATAACTTTGGCTTCTGAAAAGAGCATTATTGGAAGGGTGTCCCTATTCAAACATTTTCAGTTACATTTTTAATAGATATATAAAATAGGACTTTTTCATACAACCTTAGTCTTAGCTAACCCTTCACCACAGTCTCTACTTTCCCTATAGCCTAACAACTTTCCCTACTTTCAGCCCTCAGTGGTCATCTGCACTGTTTTCTTATCTTGTGTATTTGGCGAATATGTCTCCATTAAGGCCTCTCCCCAATGACAACCACTCTAATGGTCCCTGTCTAGCTTCCATTTCACTAAAAGAATCCCAAGCTAAGCACAAAAGTTTAAACATTCAATGTTGGCATCTTCAAATGAGAAAAAATATGGCATTTGTGTATTGGGGCCTGGTTACCTTAGTCAGTATAATTTTCACCTATTTCATTAATTTTCCTACAAATTTTATAATTTCATTTTCCATCACCCTGAATAAAATTATATTGTGTATATGTACATTCATAATCTATTTCTCACCTGATAGACATCTAGTTTTGCTCTATTCCTTATTGTTGTGAATATAGCTGTAATGGATGTGAATCTGCAGGTGTACAAGTATCTCTATTGTAGGATAGAATTTGAATAAGTGGGTAACAAGGGGGATCTCTTCCAGCTTTCTGAAAAACCTCCACACTGATTCCCACAGTGAGTGTACCATGATGTATTCCCACCAGTAAAGACTAAGGATTCTTCTCTTCCTACATCCTTGCCAGAAATTGTCATTTGTTTTTTTTATAATAGCCACTTTGATTTGTATTAAATGCTCTACTGTTTTAACTTACATTTCTATGATAGCCAAGGATATTGAATAATTCATAAAATATTTACTACCCATTTGCAAGTTGTATTTTAAAACTCTTTGTTCAGCCCCAGACCTATTTTTTTAATTGGATTGTCTGTTCTATTTTTAAAATAATTTTAGATCTGTTTATTTTTTTATATTTATGTATATGAGTATTTTGCCTGTTTGTATGTCTCCACGTCATGTGTGTACAGTGACAACAGTGGCCAGAAAAGTGTTGGATCCCTGCATCTCAAACTACAGATAGTTGTTGGCCACCATGTGGGTGCTGGGTATCAAATCTGGGTGGGTCCTCTGCAAAAGCAGCATTGCTCTTAACCACTGAGAAATGTCTCTAGCCCAAATTGTTTATTTCCTTGATTTTAATGGAATATATATATATATATATATATATATATATATACACATATATATACACATATATATATATATATATATATATATATATATATATATATATATATATATATATATATATGTGTGTGTATATATATATATGTGTGTGTGTATATATATATATATGTGTGTATATATATATATATATATATATATATATATATATATATATATTATTCTTGACTCCAATCCTGTATCAGATACACAGTTAGCAAAAAGTTTCTTGCATTCTGGAAGCTCTTACACTGAAGTTTTCACACAAAAGCATTTCCATTTTTGGGATTCCATTTTCCAATTGCCACTCTTTTAAGTTGCCAAGATTCTATTCAGAAAATCTTTACCTATTCCTATATCTTGACTGGTACTCCTTCATTTTGCATAAAAGAGTTTCCATTTCTAAGTTCTAATTCTAATATTAATGAGGTCATGGATGCATTTGGAGATTTTTTCTTCCATGCAGAGGAAGAGATAAGAATCTATTTTCATTCTCCAATGGGTTGACAAACATTTTTCCCTGCACCATTTGTTAAAGAGGATGTCCTTTCTTGGTGTTTTTTTTTGGGGGGGGTTGTTTGTTTGTTTGCTTGCTTCTTTGTTTGTTTTTGGTATCTTTCAACATTCAGTTGGCAGTTTCTATCTAAACTTGTATCTGGGCACTCTATAGGTTTCAGGAATTTTCTAGTGCCATCATATGACAAGTGAGAGACTGTTTTGACTTGTTCCTTTCTCATTTGTATTACACCTTCCTTTATCTTCCTGCATTAGCTAAGATTCCAAGCACTATTTTTAAAAGAATGGAGAAAGGGAACATCTGTGTCTTGTTCTGCCCTTATTGGGGAGACTTCAAGCTTCTCACTATTTTCCATGATATTGGCTGTATGTCTGTCATATACAGCCTTTTTGAATGTTGACATATGCTCCCTAACTCTAGTCTCACCAGGAATATTGAACTTTGTCAAAATTCTTTCCTGCTTGGACTGAGATGATCATGTGATTTTTTTGTTTTTGTTTTGTCTCTTTGTGTGTGTGTGTGTTTGTTTGTTTGTTTTTGTTGTGCCTTGAATTTATTCATGTGATGAATTACATTTACTATCTCAGATATGTTCAACCATACCTGCATCTCAGGAATGAAGCCAACTTTGAAGTTGTACATGATCTTTTTTGGATGTGTTCTTTCATTTAGTTTTCTTCTTCTTTTCCCTCCTCCTCCTCCTCTTCCTCCTCCTCCTCCTCCTCCTTCTCCTCCTCCTCCTCTCCCTTTCCTCCTCCTCTTCTTCCTTTAGAATATTTTTTTTTGTCTCTGTCTTAATGCTTGTCAATGAGCCTGGACTATGATTTTGTGTATGCATTGTTTATTTATCTGACTTGGATATGAGGATAAAACCAGCTTCATAAAGGAACTGGAATTGGAGTGTTCTTCCTTCTCTGTTTTACACTAGAATTTAAGAAAGATTAATACCACTTTTACTTTGAATGTATAAAATTGAATGTATAAAACAGTTTTTCATAGAATTCATGGCATTTAGCACTGATTCACGTTTTCAGTTGTTTGTTTTATTATAAATCACTTTAAATTATTTATCTCATATTAGTTTAATCTTTGATCATATTTATAATAAGTTCTTTAATTTCTTTTATGTCTTTTGATTTATTATTCTTAGTCTTCTCTTGCTTTCTTTTAGTTAATTTGGCTATGTCTTTCTCACTGTTGTTTATCCTTCAAACAGTAAACTTTTCATTTCATTGATTAATTATATTATGTTTATCATTTCTATTTCATTGCTAAATCATCTTATCTTAATTATATCTCCATGTCTTCTTTTAGGTTTAGTCTTTTTTTTTTATTTTCTCAGTGCCTTTAGGTATATAAGTATTTTATTTCAGCTAGATCTGATATATTTTTTAATGAAGACACAACTATAAGATTTTCTCTTAGTACTACTGTGATAAAATATAACATAATATAAAATACCAAAGAATTGGAATATTGTGTTTCTGTTTTTTAGATAGTTATAGAAAAGTTTTTGATTATTGTTTCTTCAAGGAATCATTAATCATTCAACAGTGTGATTTTTAATCTTCATGAATTTGTATGCTTTTTGTAGCTTCAATTTCTGTTGGCAACCAGCTTTCTCCCATCATTGTTCAGTAAAATACAGGATGCTATTTAAATTTTCCTATATTTGTCCAGACTAACTTGGTATACTAATGTATAACAAGATCAACTTTGCTGAAAATTCTATAGGATGCTGAGAAGAAGTACATTCTGAAGTGAATAGAGTAAAATGTTTTACTAATATCTGTTATGTCCACTTAGTTTATCATTCCATTTAATCCAAATTTTCTCTAATTATTGTTATCCAAGTAACTTTGTTATCAATTCATCTAGACATTGAACTTTACCACTAGTATTGTGTTAAGGTTAACCTCTGACTTTATATGTAGGAACAGTGCTTTGTGAAATTGAGTGCAGCTGTATTTGGCACACATGTTTACAATTGTAATGTCATTTTGATGGATTGTTTCTTGAATCTCTTCTGGCTAGATTTGGCTTGAAGTCTATTTTGTCACAGATTAAATCAGTACTGAATAACTGTTTCCTGATTCCAATTGCTTGGAATACACTTTTCCACTATTTTACCCTAAGGCAACACCTTTCATTGATGGTGAGGTGTGTTTTCTTGATAGCTAAAAAGAGAAAACACCTGGGATTTTTGTATCCAGTTTACTAGTTTGTATCCAGTAACTTTTTGTATGAGAAAATAGCCCATTATATCTAGAGTGATTACTAAAAGGGAAGTGTCACTACTAGAAGGTGTGGCCTTGTTGGAATAAGTGTGGGCATGTAAGAGAAAGTGTATCAATGTTAGGATTGGCTTTGAGACCCTCCTTCTAGCTGCCAGGCAGACAGACTTTTCCTGACTTCCCTCAAATCAAGATGTAGAACTCTCAGATCCTTCTTTAATCCCTTAGAAGAGTTGCCTTGGTCATGGTGTTTGTTTACAACAATAAAACCCAAACTAAAACAAATGGTAACACCTGCCTCTCCACATTTGTTCAGCACCTGAATAACCATCTTA
>LR749572.1:3015278-3038958 GCA_902729485.2 Mus minutoides
CTTGATGCACCTAAATGTTTCTATTGGATTCTAAAGCCCACTAAGAGTGTTTCATTCATTTCTATATCATCTGGTCATTCCTTAATCTTCATCCCAGCCTGCAGAGTATTCTCATGGATATATATATATATATATATATATATATATATATATATATATATATATATATATATATATATACAATTGACATACTATGATAGACATATGTATGTCTTACAGTAAATGGCTTTGCTAAATATTCATTTTATATTAAAACCACAAACCACATCAGTAATATCTGTTAAAATACAAGCAATGCTATAAATTGTGCCTGTGGTGACATATCCGTGTTTTATAGTTGTTGTTATTATGATTATAGAACCTTAATTTATTGAAAGGTTACTTGGCAAAGTGTTGTTTTCTAACCTTTACAAATAGCACTGAGACAAAATACTTAACTAAGGCAATTTATCACCATGCCAGGCTGAGCAAACATTGCGTATGGCACAAAGAAGAAACACTAATTAGACTTAATTCAGAAAAATTAACACTAAACCCAAATTATCAAGTATTCTATGTGATAGTCATATGGCTTTAAATACAGAAGGAATCTTGCAGAATAACTAACTCCTGATAACATATTTTCAAGTTCCAGTCTTACTGGATCTGTTAACAAACACAACTACAGTCTCCTGAGAAGATTATTTGTTTTTGTTCACAGTAAAGATGTTAAAATACATGGTGGTGCCGGGCGTGGTGACGCACGCCTTTAATCCTAGCACTCAGAAGGCAGAGGCAGGCGGATTTCTGAGTTTGAGGCCAGCCTGGTCTATAAAGTGAGTTCCAGGACAGCCAGGGCTATACAGAGAAACCCTGTCTTGAAAAAAAAACAACAAACAAACAAACAACAAACAAAACAAAAAAACAAAAAACAAAAAAACAACATGGTGGTCTACAGTTCCTGGCTTCAGAAGTTTTGCCTGGTAGGATTTGCAGTTTTGTCCTTTCCAGGCTCACTCATCAGTTTAAACTCTGAGGTTATCTACACCAAGGTCTCTTCTTACATCTCATTAGCCACATCTTTTATTTTTTAATGTTTATTAATTCAGACTGTCTGATTGGTTGATTGATGGTACAACTGGATATGTGTGGAGGAAGGAAGAAATCTTACAAGAGTTGATTGTCTCCTTTTACTATGTGACTTCTAGGTCTCAAACTCAAGTTGTTAGGCTTCATAGTAAGTGTCTTTACTTGTTGATTTGTGTTAATGTCCCTCAGTCATAAATCCTTATATTTAACCAAAATTAAACATCTCTAGCCATTCCAAACCTAGAAATAAAATCTTTGTGTTAACTGTTTCTACTTTGTGGTGACCTTTGTTTTAGTAGTAACAAATACTGCTACCATCCTTTAGTATGAATAGTTATGTTGTAGTTATATTACTTCCTGTATGTAAAGATTATAGAAATCTGCCATGACAAATAAATATAGGTACATATTTGGGAGGGAGAGAGAGCTATAGTCTTGGAAAAACATGCCTTGGAAAGTTCAGTTAATAAACAACAAAATCAACCTATAATTTGGGGTCGAGATGACCCCAAATCCTCCTTCTACCCCTGAATAGTACCCTCTTTCTTGGAAGGCACTAACTTTTTTTCTATGCTCTTCATCTACTTATGCCCTTCCAGAATGTTCCTAGGCAAAATCAGATACTCCAGTCTATGTTCTCCCTATAATCGAAAAAATGCTCAGCTTCTCTGTAACTTGTAGCACATATGAATAAAAATAAATTAGAAGAAAAAGCATCTACAGCCTCAGCTCTGGTCATCAGCTTTTTCTTGTCTTGGATAAAATTAGAAGGCTGCTGTGACTAGTAAGATAAGTTTGTCAAAACTAGCATTGATTTCTTAGCTGGAGACATGAAAGAAAAATTGAAATCAAGATATGCTACTACCGATTCAGAGAAGGAGGATACCCTAACATACAGAGCAATTAACATATAACTGAATGTACATCAGCAACTATCATGGTCATCAACTATCATTGTTACTGTGGAGAGGACAGTTTCCTTAGGATGTAATTAGGAAAATACATGCCCAAGTGGTAATAATGGTAATAGTAATGCAGTTGGCTTTATTCTTTGGCTAAGAGTTCAATCAATAGCAGCCATTTTGCAGAGAATACTTGTACCCTTGGGTAGGTGACTTCCAGTGCTGACTCATATGAAGAAAGAATGAAATCCTGATTGAGGGCAGACCTTCTGCCTGCCAGATTTGTTATCACCACAGGCATCGTGACATTTAGCTCATAAAGGAACTAAAATATCTTCCCAGCTGCTTGAAGTCAGAGTATCATTTGCAATGAGTTTATTTCTAAATTTTCTGAGAGTATAACAAAATTAAGTTTACATCTTTTTTTCCCCCAGACCATAGGTTCTTAAGAACATGCTCATATATGTATTCTATTAGAGTTCCTGGTGTCCTGAACATAATAAACAGTGATCTGTATTTCTGTATCAGCAAATGACTTAGTGTGTGAATGTTTTACAGGATGTTGGAAAGGGGTGGACATCCGTGTATCTTTGGATCAGCTACAAATGAACAGTCCTGTGAATTTTATTTCTTGGGAGTCTTGCACAGGTTGGGGTGATATTGCCTCAAAAATCTGTGTCATACTTTCTGAATCAGAATCTTCTCAGAGAGTCCTTCCTATATATTTTTACCAAGTAAAGGTGATCTTTGAAAATACATACCTCTCAGAGAAAGATTTCATTAGTTAAACTCTAAAAATAAAACAGGGCCATATGGGACTCTGGCTGTCACCTAGACTAAGCAGGAATATCTCTAACTGATGTAAATGACAGAACAAAAAGAGAATGATCCGAAGAGCCCCAAGGATGAGGTAGAAATAGACTTGGGGATGTGAGTGTGGGTTTCCACAGTTAGTTAGACTGGAATGAAACATATCAAAGACGATCAAAGCACACTTCTAGGTGTATCAATATGGGCATTTCCAGATGGGACTAACATACAGGACAGTCACTTATGGTGTATAAGCTCCCTTTCTTCATTAGCAAGTATGTCTAGTTCTGTAGCCATTCTCTCTGGGCATCAGAGTCACCCTTTTAATGTAAACTCAAAATCAGTAACTGTCTAGAAATTTCTGGTTGGCCCTGGTACTAGATCCTGTTGGATTTGCTACCTCACTCCTTTTCAGATGGCCATTATTGAACTGCACAGACTTTTGCTTAATAAAACAGGTTGTCTATGTTTGCTTCCTAGTGCTGTGATAAGTGCCATGACCAAAATAAATATGGGAGGGAGAGATTTGTTTCACTTATTTATCCTAATCACAGTCCATATGAAGGGAAATCAGGGTAAGAACTCAAGCAGAAACGTGGAATCAGGAACTAAATCACAACCCATAAGAAATGAATTTACTGGATTTCTCCCAAACTTGTTCAGTTTACATTTTCATATATCCCAAGACCACTGCTTTGTTGGGACCTTCTGCATTAACAAATCAAGAACATTTTCTACAGACTTGCTTATAGGCATAGTCTTAAGTGAAATTTCCTCCTCTCGATGACTCTAATTTGTATATATAAAGAAAAAAAGCAGCCATTACATAATTTAATCAATGAATTAAAAAAACTGCACCCTGCCCCCTGCTCTATTTTCAGACCAACAACTCTGCATGCATTCCCAGAGGCCTTCCAGCACCAAGGAAATCCAGAAAAGGCCCCCTACTCCCAACTCTCTGCCTGCCAAATCCCCCTAAAGCAGACCCAAATAGCTGTAACTGCACCTGGTTCCTGCTTTCCATTTCTTGTCCCACAACTCTGCCTGCTTTCTCAGAGACCATTCTGACATCAGGGACCTTAGGCCACACTGGTTCTAGTGACCCAAAAGATACAGTTAGTACTTCAAACAGCAGAGGCCATGCAGGCCAAAAAAACCAAAAAAACAAAAAAAACAAACAAACAAAAAAAAAAAACAGGGAAGAAAGACACCCTGTTGATCCTGATCATATCTTCTATGCCTGAGATTCTGTCTTTCATCTCATATTTTTGGGGTCATACTTGTGTCTATAGTTTTTCTTATCTTACCAAAGTATTTCATTTCCAGGATTCCCTTAGTTTGTATTTTCTTTACTGTTTCTATTTCAACCATCAGGTCTTGAACTGTTATTCATCTGGTCACTAGTGACCAGAACTCCAGGCCACTCAGACCAGAAGACAGAGAAAAAAGCTGAAACCAAGTGGTCAGGAGGGCATTCAAAAACACCCATCCAACAAAGATAAACTTAGAAATCAGTCTCTAAACCTATAACATTTGCAAAACCCAGATGGCTAAAGGCCAACATAAGAACACAGTCACAAGATCCAGGACAATATAACACCACCTGAACCCAGCTATCTATCATACCACAGCAAGCCTAGGATATCCTAACAGAGCTGAAGAGCAAGAAAATTACCCTTAATTCAATCTTATGAAGATGACAGAGGCTGTTAAAAATAAAATAAATATTTCCAATAGAGAAACACAAGAAAATACAAACAAGTGATTTGAAGGGTTTTAGGGTATCCTTGGGTATAACATTCTTTATAGGTATAGTCCTCTATCTTGAAGTGGTCTCTTTATCATTGGATGGTAAGCACTATCTCTAGGAGTTGTAACATAACTCTCCCTAGAAGATTAGTAACTACTTGAGCTACCAGTGGGAATAGGAGGCCAGTAGATCCATCAGGGTCCTCCTACATTTAGGTCTGTTTGGTGATAAATGCATGAGAGGTAACCCCTATCCCTAGGAGCTGGGGCGCAGTTATCACTTGTGGGATCTCTTCTTGTCTTAAAATTGTCTTGTCTGCTCCAGTATCAGTATAGCACTTGAATGGCTTATTGTCTATTTTAATGGTTAATTTTGGATGAGAGCCTTCTGTAATGCTGGATACCCATAAGGCTTCTATGGGAGTACATTTCCCTCTTACTATTGGGGATGATGGCTGCCCTCTCTTAAATTTAAAGACTCTGCTGACTTACCATTCTTATCATAAAGGGAGGGACAATATCTTTTCTAATAGAAACCTTTCTTGCATTGAGGTAATTTGTCTTAGGGGGATTAGGATCTGTCATAGGAAGGGAGTTTTGTGGGCATTCATTTCCCAAATGCCCTGTCTCTCCATATCTGAAGCAGATTACTTCTGTTTTTACTCCTGCCACAAAAGCCTGAGCTACAGATATAATCCATTGTAATGTGGTTCCTATATCTTGGGTTGCCACAATCTCCCTATCATGGTGTTCCTCCTAGGAACCCTGGAATGCTGGTCTGGATTCAGAAGTCATACCTTCCTATACAATGGTTTTTAAAAGGAGATCTCTGGCTATGTGATTGAGGATTTCCTTTCTAGGCTCATTCTAGTTCTGAGAATAAAATCAGGTAGGAATTCTCCCAGCTTTTGACAGAGGAAGAGAGAGAGAGAGAGAGAGAGAGAGAGAGAGAGAGAGAGAGAAAGAAAGAAAGAAAGAAAGAAAGAAAGAAAGAAAGAAAGAAAGAAAGAAAGAAAGAAAGAAAGAGCTGGGAGAAGGCATGTCTTCTGAACCTGAGGGCAAGGTGAGCCTATCCCAAGCTTAGGTTGCACAGAAGCAGATATTTTCATAATACCCTGCTGGTTGCCACCTGTTGTGCTCCAGTGGAAAAGGCTTTCTGGCCAAAGAGTTCATCTAAACTCCATGGGATATTACTTTGGCTCCGATTTAGCCTGACTTGTTAACAACATGCATCTCAAAATAAAGCCTCCCATTCCAAAAACATTGGGCTGACAGGGAGAAGTTGCAAATATCACTCAAATCTTAGGACATGTTTAGGTTGGAAATATGGCTCTGCAGGAGAGATTTTGTCCAGAGCATGTGGATGCCATTTTCCTTCACTGCCTGCCTGTTTGAGTTCTTGTAAGTCTGATGCTTGGAATGGGTACAAGGGGAATGGTTTAGTTCAATCATTGTTATTATTAATGAGGAATGTTCAAGTGTTTTGGGATTCTAGCTATGTATCAGAGTCCTGAGTAGCACAGAAGGTGGGGTTTGTTTTTGCTAAGGATCACAAAAATAACAAAGTTGTTGCAATGGTCCATGGTTCTGTTAGGGGACTATGGAGTTTGGTGTGGTTTTGTCTAAGTGTTTTTGTAGGTCTTTGGCTTTTGTGGCTTTGGGAATGGAGAGGAGATATATCTCTCTTAGGTTGGTTGGTCGAAGGTGGGGCAGGGGGAGAGGCCAAGTGAAGCTCATTTGTTTTCCTAATGGAGCCCTGTCCTTGGGTGAAGGAAGAATGGGTGGGAGAAGCAGATGGTTTATTTAGTATTTTCTCTGAGGGATAAGGAGGAAGGGGTAGATGGGATATATTTCCCTTACTAGTTGGATGGAGGCTATGAGATCTGAAATAGGCCGGTCTTGAGGACTTTGATCTTTGGGCTCATCTGACCAAAAAGTTTCATGGGCTGTGTTGTTATCAGCCTATCCTATTTTTAATGGCCTTATACATTGCTGAATTGCAGCTAAGATTGACAAAACATCACAGGAGGAAAGGTTTTGGTTGTGTTTTTGTTTGCTTGTTTTGTGTTTTGTTTTTGTTTTGTTGTTGTTGTTGTTTCCTTCTTAGGTATCTCTGCTTCTGGTGATAGAAGCTTCTTGAGTCCACGAGTCATGTCTATAAATATTATCATTGGCCATTTATGGCACTATCTGAAGGATTTCCTCTGAAAACAAAGAGGCTTGTTTTTTTGGTTATTTTTATTCCATGGGATTTTAGTAGGGCACATATCTCCCTGACCTGGAGGGATTTTTTATGTAATAATGAGATGCCCATGACAGAAAAGAGGAGAAATGTTTTGTCCAATGGGAATGTTCCATTGACTTATTGGCCTTAGAGAATTCTACCATGGTCCAAAACAGCAATCCTTCCCACCGATTGTCTTTAGTTGCATATGTAGCAGAGGATGGCCTAGTTGGCCATTAATGGGAGGAGAGGCCCGTGGTATTGTGAAGATCATATGCCCCAGTACAGGGGAATGCCAGGGTCAAGAAGAGGGAGTGGGTGAGTTGGGGAGCAGGGCAGGGGGAGGATACAGGGGGCCTTGGGGATAGCATTTGAAATGTAAATGAAGAAAATATCTAATAAAAAAAAAGATGAAAAAAAAAAAAAAAGAATTGGCAGCCTCCCTGTGGCTGCTGTGTTACCAGGCTTTTTGTTTTGTTTTAAGAAGTTAGATAGAGAGAGACTTTGCCAACACCCATTGCAGGCTGTAGGAATCTAGATAGGGACTAGAGGGATCTTCAGCCAACACCAGAGAGTAACTCTGGCTAGAAAGCAGGACAGGATAGATTGTCTCTAGAGTTGGGGGGTTGGTCTCCATTTCCTATGGTATCAGTTAAAGTGAATTCACTGCTCTTACCCCACATGGTCAACAGTTGACCATCTGTGTACCAGAGATGCTATCTGCAGAGATCTAAGGACCAAAGGGGATGTTCAAGAGGTGTGAGCAGGGAAGGGGAAGTACAGTGTCCTCTGCTGCTCTGGTGCCACTACTGCTCCAAGACACTGTACTGTGCACAGCCAAGCTGTGGAGGGTGGGGGAACTCGGCTAGCAAGCAATGTGCAGAGGAGCTTCAAGTAGTGAAAGTTTCAGGAGAGAATTCTCTTCCCCAGGAATTATTACAGATCTTATACAAACAAATGCTCTCAGGCGATTGAGTAGTTTTCACACACATTTATGCCTTCCGGATAGGATCTTATACACATTTTTGGAATGGGTTGAGGTCTGACAGCAGGTGCTTGCTATTGACTTGGTCTGAGAGGTTAACAATGCCTCATCTGCATGTGGAAGGAATTTGAGGGTGCTGTCCCTACTTGAATATAGTCAAAAACCACTCCATAGGGGCAGGAGGGCTGTGGTCACCTGACAGTCTTCCCATCTACCTCCCTGCAGAAGTAGGTAACATCCATTTTAGATTCTGGGACTTCCAACGTTGTTCAACCTTACCAGGATTCCTGGTATGGTTCACTGACCCATAGACTTGTTGTGCTCTGTGCCTTTAAGAACATTCTTGTGGGCTTTAGTTGTTGTGAATTCAGGTAATCTGCTCACTGTGAAACATTTTCTCCTAACTCTCTATCCTCATACAGAGTGAGCTGAATATTCCAACGGATCATAAAGGGTAGCATGATGGAGCTACAAAGGGTAAGCTTTTCTTCTAAACACACCTCTCATCTCCCAAAATGTTAATGTTCTATGCTAAGGACATATTACTAACAGTCTACTTGTAACATGTCCTTGAAAATGGGTTCAGAACTGGCAATGAGAGTGAAACAACCTTGTGGCTAAACAAATCTGAATCAGAATCTTGATGTTGATCTTTTCCTAGCACCTGTCTCCTCAACTGGAAAAGCAGAAGCCCTTGTGTTTCATTTCAGGATGGCTGTGAGGAGGAAGTAGAGAACAGATGGCTTACATCCATTCAGTGTCTCTCATGAGCCAAGTAAACACTGGTAGATATCCTCATAAACTTCTATACCTCTACAATCTGTGACATCAGAAGCACTATGAAAAAGCAAAGAATAGAAAAGGTTTTCCCAAAGCATCCCAGAAGAAATCCAAAACTCCCAGGGGTGGGGGAGCCTTTGTCAAGTTGAAAAATGCACATGAGTATTTAATTTTTAAAAAAGAAACAGAGTTTGATAGATCTAGGAAGACTTTCTGTATTTCTGTAATCCTTTTTGTGTAACTACCCCAAACAAAGTTTAATCAGTTATCTGCAATCAAAACAAAATACAGATTAGAATTAGTGGTCTTCCTGTATGTAACCCATTCTTTGAAAAACGGAGTTCCATATTCAATCATTTCCTAAGATGCATTGAGCTACCCTGATAAGTCAGCCATTTTCTTTGAACTGAATCAGATTACAGTTGAATGCTAGAATAGTGAGTGGAAGATTGGATGAAAGATGAAGGAATCATTAAGCCAGTAGATAAACCTGCTATATCTGCCTTTTGTTGTCTAGGAAGAACAACATCAGCCAATCAGACCCCCTAAAGCTCCAAGGGATAAACCACCAACCAAACTGTACACATGGTGGGACCCATGGCTCCAGTTGCATTTGTAGCAGAGGATGGCCTTGTGGGACATCAATGAGAGGAGAGGCCCTTGGTCCTGTGAAGGCTCAATGTCCCAGTGTAGGGGAATGCCAGGACAGGGAAGTGGGAGTAGGTGGGTAGGTGGGAGAACACTCTCATGGAAACAGGAAGAGGGGAGATGGGATAAGAGGTTTCTGGAGGGAAAATCAAGAAAGGGGATAACATTTTATATGTAAATAAAGAAAATATCCAAGAAAAACAAGAAAAAAAAAATAAGAGTCTCCCCATCCCTTTGGTTTTTTAAAACAGGGTTTCACAGTATATCCCTGTTTGTCTCAGAACTCACTCTGTAGACAGCATGAGTCTCGAACTAAGAGTTCCACCTACCTCTGCTCCCCAAGTGCTGGGATTATAGGCATGTGCCAGCACCACCAGCTTTCACAATCATCATAGCCTATAGTTCTAACACTGTTTAAAAAGCCCAGGCCCAAAGTTCCTCTGAGAATCGTGTTAATCTTTAATTGTGACTCCCTGTCAAATAAAGAAATAATTAACATCCTTCTATCATATACAGAATAAACATGCCCATTACAAAAGGGAGGGATAAGTGAAACAAGGAAATATTGAAAAAAATAAATAAATAAAATGCAAACTAACTAGCAGCAAACACCAAACTCTGCAGCTCTAAGTCTGGTATATTGGACTCTCTGTGGCATCATCTGTGTTCTAACTGCTTTAAAAAGCCTCGCCTGTTGCCTAAGTTTGGATTTTATTGCCGTGAAGAAACACCACATTTATAAACAACAACATTTAATTGGGACTGGTTTAGAGGTTCAGAAGATCAGAGGTTCAGTCCATTATCATCAAGGCAGAAACATGGCAGCACCCATGCAGGCATGGTGCAGGAGGAATCGAGAGTACATCTTGATCTAAAGTCTGCTAGGGGAAGATTGGCTCTTCCCCACTGAGCAGAGCTTCATATGCCACCCCACAGTGATGCACATCCACCAACAAGGCCAAACCTCCTAATAGTGTCACTCCCTTGGCCAAACATATTGAAATCACCACACTTCTCCAATTCTATGGCATGGAACACACATGGCTTTTCTTTCAAGCTGGCTTTACTCAGTACCTGAACCAGTTCTTAACACATGTTCCACGTTTCTGTTTATCTGCCATATATGAATATCTCCATAGAAACTTAGCTTTCACTTTGACAGCTTTAAGGAACATCTTTCCAAGGTCTCTTTGCAGGGAATCTGGCCATTCTATATCTCACCTGGCAGCTTTTTGAAATTGTGGTGGAAGCCTCCATGATTCCTCATTCTTGCAGTTTTGCATGACTGGAAATGAATACCATATGGACAATGGCAAATGGATAATGCCAAACTCTGCCATATGGAGGTAGAGCCTCACCCTCTTAGACTATACCTGCATCAATGTCTCTGATTTTATAGCTAAAGCTGTAAACATCTGCCCACAAGCAATTTTTTTCCATGAGGGTACCCAATGGTTCTTTCTTTTCAAACCCTCTCCTTCCAAATGACTATGTTTTATACTGTGGAGCCTCCATTGGATGGAGCCTTACTGTCAAGAAAGCACCTTGTCTAATTTTTCTAGTGCAAACTCTGAGATTTCTCCTTGATTGACTTGAAGAATATAGCCATTTTATTAGCTCTGTCTTGTCCTTGGGCTTAACTAGGTTCAAGCTCATTTTCTTTAATTGTTTCAAGTTATCTTAAAAAAAAAAAAAACCTGAAAAGAAGCAGCTAAATGGAGGAAAGTTTTATATTGACTTATGATTTGAAGAAATAAAGTCTATTATGACAAGGAAAGCGCAGCAGCAGGAGACAGAGACACCATGATAGCCAAACCAGGTGGCAACTGCTTGCTCATACCTTGGAGCAGAAGAAGCATAGCACAGAATAGACACATATAGCCTTAAGTATCACTCCCCGGTAGGGAGTTATGGCCTAATGTTACTTGTATTCTACTCTTAACTAGGGTCCTCCAAAACTGCTTACATGAGTGTCCGGCACATAGATTCTGGGAACCTGCCCTCAGTTGGTTCTGATTGGTAAATGAAGATGTGAAAAAGCCGGCAGAAAAACAAATAGCAGACAGAGGTGGAAGCTTAGGATTCCCAGGTTGTGACTGGGAGAGAGAAGGGAGGAGATCTGCCATGTTCAGAGAGTGTGGAGGAAAGGAGAGATGCCATGCCTGATAAAGGTGCAGGATGAAGAGTCATGGCTGCCATGTGATGAAGCAGGGTGAGTGCAGTTAGGCAGCCCTCTGGGTTCAGAGCAGCCAAGCTAGAATGTAGAGTTTAGTAAGTAATAACTCAGGATTATTGGCTTGAGTTAGATTAACCACATGGAAGTTAGTCAGTGGCCCAGCTAATATACCTCCTAAAACATATTAAAATTAAAGGCTGCATGTGTACTTTTCACTTGGGAACACAAAAGTTTGAGGTAGGTAGCCAGCACATGCCACCAGGATTTATTAATTAACATTCAATTCAACACTCCCCAGTGAACAACCTCCTCCTCCTAAAAGTTTCTCAAACAATCGAGACCATGCCACATACTAAAGACCACATGGGTGTGGGGAGTCATATTCTAACTACAACACTATTCTTAAGAATTAGTTCATTAGAAGAAAAATTTTAAAAAATTAAAAAAAAACAAAAATGACAAAAAAAATCTTCATAGGTATGATGGCACATTCCTGTAAACGCAGCACTTAGAAGGTAGAAGGATGATCATAAATTTGAGGTCAGCTTGCATAACATAAGATATTTCTTTAATATAAATTCATATACACCAATAAAACAAATACAGTCTTGAAATTTATAGCTAAAATATTCCAAGTATAATTTAATGCCAAAGAATTTCAACTCAATCAGTTGATTAAGTCAGCATGTTAATGTGAAGAAACTGGGGAATCAAACTACCTCAGGTTGATAACAGAGAAATAGATGATTTGATATTGTGTAGAAAATTCTCTGTAAATTTCCATTTTTTAACCAATATATGTGACAAGATTTCTTAAGAGATAAATGTAAAAAGCCGATCCAAAAACGGTCTTTATGTCCAGTACTAAGGTAGTTTAAATATTTCCTAACATATTTAGTCTAGAAGATTTCACACAGTATGTTAAGACAGTAAGTGTCTTTGAAGAAAGGAAGATAGAGAAGAAAGAAGAGGAAAAAGAAGAAGAAGGAAGGGAAGAAAGAAATTGGGTACTGGGCAAAAGAAAGAAACAGAACATTGTGACCCAAAATAGACCTTAAAACAGTAAACAAATTTCAAGGTGCCAAGTTTATCATTCTCTGGGAGAGAAATCAGTATAGGCACTGCCACAAAAAAAAAAAAGTTCAACATCTTTATTATAACAATTTTATATAAAATCAAATTAGCAACAGATGTTATGAACAGATGAAATGAAAAACATCAAAATCTGAAGGTTAACATCTTGAAGAGATTTGTCTTCTATTCCCCCCGTTACTGACTGCCACATGACCTATTCTGCACTGAGCAAGTCTGGGTTTCCAGGTCTAAGCATGAGCATTAAAAAGTCTTTGAAGAGCACCAGGCACCAGATTCTAAGCCCCAGTTTGAGAAAAACTGCTCCTCACTGTGAAGTCAGGAAAGCAGCCTTCTGAAGCCACGTCTCAGGAAGCCTTTCTCATGTCACTGGCCTGACTGCTTCTTAAGAGGAAAATCTAATAGGTTTTTTTGTTTGTTTGTTTGTTTGGGTTTTGTTTGTGTAGTTGGCTGGGTTTTTGGTTTTTGATTTGTTTGTTTGTTTGTTTGTTTGTTTGTTTTTCTTTGCATAGGTTCAAGCTTTTAAAACTTAGCTCATAAAATTAAGGTGGCACTTTTTAGCTACTCCAAAAGGAAATTTGTTTTTGTTTTCCCTGTATACATGTGTATACTTCCAGAATATGAGTGTCCATGTGTTTATTTAAAAAAAAAAATCCAAGGAAATGCTAGAATTAAAGTGGTTCCCTTAGCCCATCTTAGAAACTCCAGAATATTTTCTGAACTATGAAAGATCACCTTTACCTTCATAACTTTATGATTACCCCTTGAAAAATAGGAACAATTTACATTGTATTAATAGCTTTATTGCTGAGTCATTTGCATATTACAGCATTCATCCATTCTGAATAAACCACATGTATTATTAAAATTATCTTGATGTCATAGCACATCACCATAAATTATAACCCTTAAAACAACACAAATTTATTATCTGGGAGCCTTTATAGGCCATCAAGCTGTCTGTGCTGCTATCAGCTAGTTCTTCATTATTCTGCACAAGGGCTCCAGCCAGAAAGCATTCCTGGATAACCTCTTTGTTTTAACATTGATACTTTTATCATTGCTACAAAGTGCAGGGCATTCACAAATTCCTGGTTTGTACAAGAGACATAGAGATCTGTGAGATGGTATGTAACCCAAAGCATTTGTTTTTAAATTTTATACAGTTTCCTACAGGTTTCATTATGGGAATGGATGGATTCTTGCTCACAGCATGCCATCTTATATGTAGACTATCCTAGGACCAGAGCTTTTACAAGATTATAAAAATTATTTTTATTTAAGGTATAATAATTTCCTAAGAACAAATTTAGTGGCTCTTCTATTCCAAGCACTTTGAAATTGAGTTTTTTATGCGATGTAAGCACTGTTGTCCCATTTTAGGGACCAAGGACAGGTTCATTAAGGTAAATAACTTATTCTAAGTATACTGTTCCTAGATGGGCTGAGTTTTGCGCTTCTCTAAAAACCTCATTTTATGTCCAGATGAGGGAAAAGAAGAGCGCAAAGACCACCATCAATTCCTTAATGTCTTAGAGTCACTTCCTATGAAAGGACTCTTGCAGACACATGGATCCTTTTTTGTTCAGTCCACAAATATTCACCGGTCTCCCTCTTTGTGATGAATACCAGTTTATGCATGCAAGAACTTGTTTGTTAAAAACAAGTAAGTATCTCATGGTGTTCTTACTATAATGTCAGACACACACACACCAAAAAATTGTTATATGACATCTTCAGAAAATTGTAAAGCTTCTGAGGGGAAAAAGCATACCCTGATATAGTGGCTATGAACCACACTAATGGCCAGGGTGTCACAATTATCCTAAGGTGAATTAGGGGCACATATACCTTAACAGCAACAAACTACTCTCTAATTGGACTAAAAGCCTAGCTAACTCTCTAGGGCTTGTAAAGTCATAGATATTGGAGATGAATCTACAACCAATTCGTTACCAAACTAGTATAATTTAGTTTGTATTATTTTAGCATAATTATAAATTGTTAGCACCAATACATAAACAAATGCCTATGCCCACAAATAAGTATAGTCTTTATCCCTCATTAGGGAAGCTTTTCTTTGCAACAGATGGAGACCACTACAGAAAACCATAATAAATCAAAATATATAGTTGTGGAGTCTCAGTTCAAGAGGATATATCTATAAAACACTTCTGCATCTAAGGCTCAGGAGACATTGGGGAAAAGGGAACATAAAGATTGCAAGAGTAAAGGGGTCAGAAGGTTTGATGTGATGCTTTGTCTCCTAGTAATAACTGAATATATATCCATAAAGTCTAACCAACGTGACTCTCCAAATGTGAGATAAACAAGGATGACAAAAATGGACATGAAAAAGTCAAATCACAGAAGGTCTCAACTCTACGGAAAAAACTCTAGACAACTATCAGAGCCAGAGCATAGACTCTGGGAAAGTACACCCACATACAAATAATATTATACAGACTGATAAGATTATATATATGAATACTTATGCAAGCAATAACAATAAAAAGAGGTATAAATTTAAAGAGAGAAAAGAGGGCTATATGAGAGAATGGAGAGAGGAAAGGGAAGATTTGATTATATGATAATATCAAATTAAAAAGAATACAATCAAGAAATATAATAAAAAATAAAGTAGGATATGAGGCAGCAAGAGATATAAATGGAGTTTGTCAAATGAATGAAGGAACAGGATATTATTTTCAAATAAGA
Organism: Mus minutoides; assembly: GCA_902729485.2. Classification (NCBI taxonomy): domain Eukaryota; kingdom Metazoa; phylum Chordata; class Mammalia; order Rodentia; family Muridae; genus Mus; species Mus minutoides. Next base: position 3,030,431 of record LR749572.1, read on the forward strand.
TAGTGAATACAGGCCTTCCTATGAGCATAGACTAAAATAGACAAGGCACACACCTATGCAGAACATGTATATTGACAAGGAAATCTAGAAACATAAAATATCACCTACCTTTGGATTCAGCTTCACACATGATCTCTGTAACTCTTTCAATGTGTGCTTTGTTCTTAATTCTAGGAAGGGGTGACGTGTCCACATTTTGATCTTTCTTCTTCTTGAGTTTCATGTGTTGCTGAATCCAAAGGATGGACCCAATGACTGCTGCTGCCAGGGATCCATCCCACAATCAGCCACCAAACATAGACACTATAGCATATGCCAGCAAGATAGTGCTGAAAGGGCCCGGATATAGCTGTATCGTGGGAGACTATACCAATGCCTGGCAAACATGGAGGTAGAAGCTCACAGTCAGCTATTAGATGGAACACAGGGTTCCCAAGGAAGGAGCTAGAGAATGTACCCAAGGAGCTGAAGGGGTCTTCAACCCTATAGGTGGAAGAATAACATGAACTAACTAGTACCCCCTGAGCTCATGTCTCTAGCTGCATATATAGAAGAGGATGGCCTAGTTGGACATCATTAGGAAGAGAAGCCCCTTGGTCATGTAGACTTTATATGCCCCAGTACAGGGGAACGCCAGGGCCAAGATGTGGGAGCGGGTGGGTAGGGACAGGGCCGGGAGGTGGGAGGGTATAGGGAACTTGCTGGATAACACTTGAAATGTAAATGAAGAAAATATCTAATAAAGTTGGAAAAAAATTAAATGAGAAAAAGAAATATCACCTACCCTTTTCTCTTACCTGTGATTTTAAAGGCTTTATGACCTAAGGTCAGTGTCCTGAGCTTGGTGATTGTGCCAAATGTTAATTGCTCTTGCAGTGTGATTAGTTTAATACCCCACAGGCATCACCACCACCCCCTAGAACAAGTATTTATTTACCCTCATACTTATAGCAGCATCTTAAAATGCTTCTCTGACCTCTTGATGTCTCAGTGTAACCAGAACCACACTGTGAAAGGACCTAACCACTGTGTCCTGCTTCTGCTAATGAATAAGTCCTTCAGACATTGCAAAGAGTGCCCTGGCCTCCCCTTAACTTTACCACTCACATAGAAAATCTACACAGCAGGGAACCTTACATTCACAGGCTTAATTGTAACCATTCTTAAACTAGAATTAGCAGGCAAGAAATCTGATTTTTATAATATACATTAAGAGGGTTCAAGAGACTAGTGCACAAGAAAAAAATTCCTACAACCATTTGATATCTGTACAGCTAAGTGCAAGGCCATTTACAAGCAAACTCAGTACTGTGGATGCTGAAGCATCAGTTCCTACAGATGATTTCAGCACTCAGTGGCACCTGCCCACCCTGCCAGCTAGCTTCCCAGTTCACTGTTTCTGGAAATGCACCCTAATTTACTTGTCAAAGCAAAAACAGACTCCATGTCCCTGCAGGACAAAGATAGTGAACAGTCCCTGTAGATATTATCTCACAAAAGCCAGAAATCTTGAAGTCTTTTGTTAGGAAAACAAAGAAACAAACAAACAGAGAAAGAAAACAGAGAGGCAAAAAGAGAACAAGCAATGAAAAGAATCAACATTCATTGCAGTTTCTCTCTTGCAGCTTAACTTTGCCCAAAGCCAAGAAAGAAATGTCTATTTCTTATCAAGTATCTCTGAACATTATAATGTTTATTTCTTTGGATGGAAATTTTATATCCCTCCCCCACCCTATGCTCTATTACCTGCATATCAAAGTGAAGGAACATCCTTAGTCTTCAGACTTTGTTCCTTTCTTTTTTTATTAAGAGCTCAGAAAAACAGCTACTCTGCCCAGTGCATTGGTTTTCAGTGAAAAGGATGCATTTCCTGACTTCAAAGAAAGTAACCTCTCAGCTCAAGTTACCTTCATCCGTTTTACTGGTAAGAAATGATAGAAATCTTTTACGTTTTTGTTAAGCACTTTTTAAAAAAAAATATTTGGAGCAAGCTTCCTAAGAAGGGATTATGCACATTCACACAGGGACTCTGAAAACTGTGAAAAGTTTTAGAAAGTCAAGTTCTACCTGGAAGAGAGTATGAAGTTTGAATAAGAAGAACATGATTCCTCAAGCAAGTTGAGCAGTTCAAGTACCCAAGAGGAAAAAACTCTTCATTGGTTTTTTTGGGCAAAAAGACATTTTAAGATTTCTTAGTTCTTATTCATCCAGCACATTTGCATATGGTGATTCCATTGAGTAACCAACCATTTTTTACTCTATATATGAAATCATTGTATTCATCTATCATAGCTGGGGTTTCTATTGCTGCAATGAAATAGAAATTCCATGACCAAAAAGCAAGTTGAGAAAGAAACTGTTTTGTTTTGTTTTGTTTTGTTTTGTTTTGTTTTGTTTTGTTTTGTTGACTCATATTTCCACATTGCTGTTCATCACTGAATGGAAGTAAGGACAGGAACAAAAATAGGACAAGATTCAGGAGCAGAAATTGATCAGAGGCCATGGGTGGTGCTGCTTATTGGTTTGCTTCACATGCTATGTTCAACCTGCTTTCTTATAGAACCCAGAACTACCAGCTCTGAGATAGAACTACCGACCATGAGCTAGGCTCTCCTTCACTAACTGATCACTAATTGAGAAAATGTCAAGCTGACACACAAAACCATCTAGTACTGCATCTCAGGTTGACTTTACACTTGCGATCACCCAGCCTTAGCCTCTCAAAATCACAGGATACAATATCATACCACGTTCATATAATTTTAACAGTAATCATTCATATTGAAGTATAAATCCTTCAGGATTTACAGTGGAGTCATGTCTCAGTATATTCACTGTAAATTGGAAATGCCCTGAATGCATTGTATTAGAATAGGTGGTGCAGTCCCAGACTAATCACGCCATGTGGCAGGTCTCACATGATAGCTTTTATTGGCAAAGGCAGCATCAGGGAAAGGCTTGAACAAAAGAGCTGTGGGCCGAGGGGATGAGTCTTTTATGCAGGCTGTGACACATGTGATACATGAGCAAAGGGAGGTGCAGCAGGTGCCATGATGATGGACACATGAGCAGCACTGTCACCTAGAGATGACATGATTCATCACTTGGTCTGAGAGCTGGCTGTAAAGTCACTTCTAGCTGTCCATGGATGAACCTGCTGCTAATATTCACTCTTTTTCTTATCATAAAGAGAGGAAAAATGGAGGGTAATGATGAGGTAGGAATAGGGGTATCAAATCTCTTAAACTGCTTTCTGTTGTCTAAGGGTGTCATCAATTTTGGAGCATAGCTTACCCTCACTGTTGGTGCTTATTCAATAGTCATTTGCATCATGTTTTCTGTGGTTCGTAGTCTTGCAAAAAGAACTGATTAATTGTTTGGTTAATAATTTTTTTGCTTTTGTCATTGGTGGAATGTAGAGACAAGGTTAATGATGTAGGGAGCAAATAGAAAAACCAAGAAAATGAGAAGGGTGATTAGGAAGGGCAGTATACAGTTGCACATAGGGGTTTTGAAAACCCAGAAATTAGAGGCCTATGTTCCCTGGGTTTTTGAATGTCTTATTATACCTGCTGGATTTTGTTTCTCACTGTTCTGAACTGGTTTACACAGTTGCAGCATTTTTCTTGGAGAAAAAGGCAAAAACTTTAAGTCTTTATCTATCAGAACATCTAGCCCACATCAGTTCTGAAGCTACACTGCTGTCAGAGAATCGATCTGTCTTCGGTGGGTGAGCATGGTTTGGCTCAACTCTTGAAAACTGTTTTTAAGCTGGGAAGAAAACTGATTGTATAAGATTAGAGACACAGTTATCCCTGCCATTCTGGTACCAATACCTATAGTTATTCCTGTAGTAACCAGGAGTAGCATGATTTGAACTGCCTTCTTGTTATGTTGGGCAGGTATTGATTCTACAACCAGGATTGGAAGAGGTTCTGCTCCGTGGAGTACTCCTAATTCAGAGAAAAGGAACATCAACATGCAAAGCCATGAACAGTTGGCAGGTAGATGATGAGATGTCTGAGCGCCACATACAACTGATATGTTCTGGACTATATCAAAGGTTATTATTCTGTTGCAGTCTAAGGAGTTTACTGTTCCTAAAGAATGTATCCCAGATGTCTTAACACAGTCTGCCATGATAAAAAGAGTAATAGCAAAAATGTCTGGGGTCATAGCAACACCAACATCAGGGTAGTGGGGATGAGGTAATTGTTAGTCCCAAATAGGTGACTTGAGGAGTGGATAGTTGAACTTCAGAAGGTAAGACTCTGTAGCCTCGACTGGACAGAAAATTTAGAAAAGCAGAGGTATCAACTTGCTCATTTCTAGAGAAGGACAATAGAGAAGAATATCATCTATGTGATGGACAGTCTTAGATTTAGGGCAAGACTGGGAAAGTCAGTTGGAAGCCAGGGCCTGGTCAAATAAGTGTGGGCAGTCAGCACTGTCACAGAATCCCTGAGGTAGAACAGTCCAGGGGGAGATGGGTAGAAAAATAGGTGATAGATGTGTAACATGTGCACTGGCCAGGCGTGGGGGTGGGGATAAGCCAGTTTCCATCATTTAATGTAGCTGACAACAAACTACAGGTGACCAACTATACAATATGAACAGCCAAGAACAGCATATTTAGGAGCAGTCCTAGATCTTTGATGAGCAGTCAGTAACCCAACAAGAACCCATGCTCTCCAGTAAATAAGTTCCTAAATCAGTGTTGCAAAAAGCTTCACTAATGATTAAGTTTTTCTGCAGCCTAAAACCAAATATTGGTGTTTTAAAATGTTTTTTAAAAATAATAAAAATAAAAAAATAAAAGCCGAGCGTGGTGGTGCACACCTTTAATCCCAGCACTCGGGAGGCAAGAGGCAGGTGGATTTCTGAGTTTGAGGCCAGCCTGGTCTACAAAGTGAGTTCCAGGACAGCCAGGGCTACACAGAGAAACTCTGTCTCAAAAAAAAAAATTCTTCACATACAAATCTCCATTTCTTAAAGCAAGTATGTACTGGCTGCTAATGCCTAACAATTCTTCAGTCAAAGTGCTGCTGGCAACACAGTTTTCTAACCAGTGACTAATGTAGTACTCACTTGCTTCAATTACAGCATTCAAGTAGTTCTGTCTGGTGGATATTTGCCATGTCTCAACCCCTTTCCTTGATGCAGATATGATAACTGTCATAGCATGCAACTTATAAAATATGTGGTATTTGCAGAAAAATAGATGAAATATTATTCAAACAGATATTAGATTTCACTAAATAATAATCCTCAAAACATCAAATAATAAAGCAGTATAAATCAAGGAAAAGTTAAGCAGACTTTCAAATGATCCTTATACAACTTAAGTCTTTGAAAGTATACAACCTTATGTCATTTCCTTAAAATTTAACATAACAATATGTCATGAGTGAATACAGATTTGGTTCAGAATTGGCCAAGCCTTCCTTTGGGCTAAGTAAGAGTAAATATGAATGGTTGGTCTGTGTGCCAAACTAGCAAATGGAGGGGGAAAAAATGTTTCTTCCTGTGCATTTATATATATCATGAGACTATTCATCTACAAAGGACTGCATAGACTACCTAACTTCTTTTTTTTTCTTATTTTTTTATTAGATATTTTCTTAATTTACATTTTAAATGCTATCCTGAAAGTTCCCTCTTCCCTCTCTCTGCCCTCCTCCCCTGCCCACCCATTCCCACCTCTTGGCCCTGGCCTTCCCCTGTATTGGGGCATATAAACATTGCAATACCAAGGGGCCTCTCTTCCCAATGATGGCCAACTAGGCCATCTTCTGCTACATATGCAGCTAGAGACACTAACTTAGGGGGTTCTGGTTAGTTCATATTGTTGTTCCTCTTATAGGTTTGCAGACCCCTACAGCTGCTGGGGTTCTATCTCTAGCTTCTCCATTGTGGGCCCTGTGTTCCATCATATAGATGACTGTGAGCATCCACCTCTGTATTTGCTAACTTCTTACTTCTGTGCTGTACCTAATAAACACACGAAGGTTCTAGTCATTGCAGTAGTTAGTGCATGCACAGCGTACCTGGAGCCAGGTTTTCTGTGTATTTATCTGTAGGTTTTTTACGTCTATTCTATCTGCATCCTCTTGCCACCGCTAATCAGGTAAAGGGTAGCACTGTGCAAATGCTAATAGCAGTGTGTTGTCCTTGTTACATGATGACTTTACTTGTATATTGCACATATTAAACCAATTCCTTTTATCAGCATTGGAAAGAATGTCTTCTGCTCATTGGCAATTCTGTTATTTTTCTCTTTAACTTACCCAGATTTTGCATTTATATAATACAGAGAGAGTAAAATAAGAACTCAATTTTGTTCACTACTTGAATTTTCGTGCTAGATTTAGGGTTACATAGAAGGTTTTTATTAAGATGTAGGTTGGTGTTGCACTGCATGTAAGAATTTTTTAGGAAAAGGTGTCATCTTTACCACTTAACACATTTACTTCTACTGATATTTATATGTCTCAGCACTGGCATAGTTTTGTCTTCAGTAGATGACAACACTGCCTTCTCTGTCTAGGACCAGATGTCAACAGTTTCATTACTTGCCCTCTTCCTTCACCATTCTGCACACTATTTTAAGATGGTTTCCTGTCTCAGCTATCTCTCCAATGACTCCAGAATATACTCATTAGTCAGTGAGTTTCCTTGTACCCAGGTTTACAGATACAGCATTAAATTCTGCTGTGTGTCATTGTCACCCATCTCAATACAGTGCTTTATCAAGTTAAGTCATATTGCGTTTTCCTCTCTAAAGCAAACCAGATGTTTTCAGCAGCCTCCACTGCTCCATACCTCTTCTCCCAGACTCTTCCCAATGTTACTGGATGGCCAACTCATTATTCATAGACAGGATTTCCTAGCTACACAGCCTTCTTCTTAGCAGCTATTATGGCTTCTAAATGCCAATTTCCTGTAAAAAGTGTTTTCCTGGTGCTGGGATTGAACCTGGGATTTACCTTGTGCTAGCTAAATCCTATACCACTGAGTGCCATGTCCAGCTCCTAGGTGAGTGTTTTGATGAACACTCTAATTAAATGGGAACTCCATCCTGTCTGTCTTTGTCCCCTGTCAGAGATTTTATGAATAATGCTATCACACTGTGCTTTTTGTTTATTTTTTTTTAATTTGGGGTTTTTTATATTCATGTCTCTTTTAAGTGTCTATGCATTGCATAGTGATTATTTTCTTTACACTGTAGAATATAGTTGAGCATATAGTATGGGATTAGTTAACATTTGTGCAACAGACAAAAAATTAAGTACTACATTCTGAAATACCATATTGAAAATTTTTATTTGATATTTTCAATGCAGTTTTAAATATATGAATTTTCAAGCTGCTGTGTAAAGTGAGACATTCTGTTTATCATATTTCAAATTGGTTACCACCCCAATGTGCAAAGCTACTGGGACCTGGTTTAGGCTAAACTTGAATTTGGCCATTATCCTTAATATTTTCCTATCTCCTTTAATAATTTCTAAGTATATTGTTGATGGTCTAAAAGGCTAGTTTTTTTTCATTATTTTTTCCTTCATTTATTTTTTTACAGAAAATTTAGTAAAATGGTGACAGTGAGCAGCATTTCTTCTAACTCCAGCCTCCAATGGAGACAGCTCTGAGATGTTAGCACATCTGTCAGCACACATCTGATGTGTGCTGTCATTTTAAGGTGAGCGATGTATAGCAAGAAAGAAATTTCTTTTTTTGTAATCTCAGTTCCCATTTTACAGCAAATAGTTCTGGTGGCATTTCATCACTCACTTTTCTGATATCAGTTGAACTCATCAATTTTGTCTCTTAATGAATGATATAGTGATTTATGTAAATAGGTGCCTAATGTTAAACCATTCATACATTCCCTAGACAAATGCTAGACCGTGAGAATGGGTTTTGTTTTATTTTGTTTTGTTTTGTTTTGTTTTGTTTTGTTTTGTTTTGTTTTGCTTTGTTTTGTTTTGGTTTGGTTTTGGTCAAACTTTTTATATAATAACTGATGCTTGTACTTATACTAGTTATTAACTAGACATGCTGGGGTCTTGAATTTAAAATAGTCAGTCCTTTTCTTGCACTATAAAAGTAATTTTATGTATACACATGTGCATGTGTTTACACAGAGGCCAAGATAAACAACCAGACTCTAAAAGAGTTAAGTTTGCCAGTCTAATTTGTAAGACCTGATTAAACCTTGATGAGCATCTTTGAGCATCATGTTAGACTGACCATAAGACTTAGAAAAGGCCATACTGTGACACATTGAGCAAATTCTGCTTAGCTTTTATTATTCTTCTACATCTTTTTCAAAAAAAGCCAAAGTCTTCCACAGAGGAGTTTGTTACTATTTGAAGGTGGTTTGTTCAAAACATACTTTTCTTATCTTCTCACCTACAGGAAACACAATGACACCTGGCCACTTCTTTGATCTAATTACCTGGGGTTAAGATCTTTGGAGTAAGCTCAGGGTGTGTATTCTTGGACACAAGATGAATGATACATGTGGC
>LR749571.1:0-24766 GCA_902729485.2 Mus minutoides
AATGATTCGTGGCTGTGAGCCTCCAAGTGGGTGCTGGAAACTGAAGCTGGGTCTTCTGCATGAACAAGTGCCCTTTAACTGCTGAGCCATCACTCCACCCTTGAGCAAGTCTTCCTTTGTAAAATCAGGATAATGTCTGATGACCTTACTCTGGTCTAGATAGTGACATGCACCGCACAAAGCACCTGGCATGTAGTAAATATTCAGTCCATGTTACCACAGGCACTCATCCGCATGGCCTTTGCAAGTTTTTAGTGTATTTTTGGACTTTGTCAAACTGGAAAGCTTCTTTCCATTTGAAGTCCCTTGGGATGCCCAGTGGACTTCTTTTTAAAGGTCTTTCTGTTGTTCTATGTTCTCTCCATCCATCTAACTGCAGTAGATGTGATTGAAATTCCACAGTCATTACCAAGACCCATCGGCTTTGAGGGTGGGACCATGACTTACTTCTCCAGTATCATGTCGGAGTCATGCTCTAGCTAGAGAAGGCACTTAGTGAATTGGACCACAAGTGTGCAGCCTGGTGTTATGAAGCTTGCGTTTATTTATTTCTTATTTTTCAGGTCGCCTACCTGAACCCAGTAGTTCTGAGGACCCTAATGCCACATTTGTAGACAGGGAAGACCAGGATCTAAATTCTGCTGGTGACTGGCCCAACAATTTTTTTTAACTTCTAAACCTATATTTCTTAAATATTTGATCAACTGGTATTTAGTGGAGACCTAATAACAGAAATGATTTTTAGTTAATCAAATTATATACTAATGGACTGAGTAACTCATTTGCTGTCTCTGGCCAAGGCAGGATCAGTGACATTGTTCATTTTGCTGTGGGTTGTTCATGTGTCTGTATGTTTTCAAAATCAGTGAGTGCTAAAGGCTCTAAATCTTTGGGGACAATGTATCTCACTTGCTTCCTTAAGAGCTGTGCTCATCTGGTCCCAAGGTTTTAGCAAGCAATGATTGGTACTCAGCTAGAGGGATACATGATACCAACAGGCTTTCACTGACTAGGTGGGTGGGGCACTGGCTTTGTTCCATTGGAGAGTGCTACATTTGCATCTTGCAGGTGATATAAAGCACCATATGATTAAAGTCAATTCAATTTGTACTCAATACTTGACATTCTGAAAACTGGCTCTCTAGGAATTGACCCAGTTCTCTGAGCCTGTGAGTGAAGGACTTTTGTGTATCAAGAATCTAAGAGAATCTGTTAAATAGTAGGCATGATGAAAATGTATATTTTCTCATGTCTAATTTACAGTGGATTGTTAGTTGCAGTAACTGCGTTAGGGAGAAGAAAAGAATATAGCCATATTTAATGCAGATACTGTTTCTAAACATTCTTCATTTCTAAAATGTTAAAATATGAAAAAAAAATGAAAGCAACATTCCAGAATTGCATGGTAGTAGACAGGACAATGGCTGACCTGACATTTTCATTTTCCTTAGATAACAGCTTTAGTAGACCCTAAACTTTTAAAAGAATATAAATTTTATTACATGGATTAAAACCAGATTCTCTTTATAGAGGGTCTATACTCCAATATAGTAAATTTAAACAAATAAATTAATATAAATTTGGTCAGAATATCATTTTGTATAGTCATGTTAAATTTAACAATAGAGGACACTTTTACTTGAAATTATATTGAAAAAATCTAAATAAATCACTGTAAGATATACAGTATGCTTGTTTTGCTTCATGGTTATGGTTTTGAGACAGTCCCAATCTATATAGTTCATGTTGGCCTCCAACTCTCACATTCGTTCTCTCTGGCTTCATGGTGCTGGGACCATACATATGCCACCAGACCAAGGCATGAGGGCACTATTAATTCATGAAACTATACTAGGCAAGGCTCAGGTTGTCGTGGTTACAGTAAGGCTGCTGGAGAGAGATGGTCATCCATGCCAAATACATGGTGCTGGTCCCCACTCAGACTGTCCAGTCAGTGCTCCTGACTTTGACATGTTGGGTATCTCGGTCTAGTATCATTGTCTAAGACCAATGCAAAATTTTGAAAGGAAATTTGGTTTTTCAAGTTTTGAATAATAGCCAGAAACAAAATTGTAGATGTTTAGAAAGCTTAAAATTTGAGCCCGAGCTCTCTGTGGCTTAATTACACGATGTCACTAACATCAATGGTGCTTTTATTTTTTTCTTCTTAAGCCTGCTATTTGGATTCGTCTCACCTGCAAGGCATCCTTTATTAAACTTGAGTCATCATATTCTAAATATAGATTCACCTCTCCACCTATCCCTCCCCCTCCAGAACAAGTTATATATAGTATGCAAACAGATTGTACAACAACCTTGGAGGATAAAGTACAGAGCCATAAATAAATAAAGACTCAGTGATGTTGTTGGGAGATGGATGGATTAAAAAGAGGATGCCAACTGCAACCATTTGTTTCTGTTTCCATTTGCTGTGCACTGCACAGTTATCAACATTTGGGTTTAGCTGGCACGAACGTTTATTAAATTAGAAACCAGTTCCTTAAATTACAGTCTTTGCTAAACCTCGATGCATTTAAAGAAGCTATGTGAATTAAAGGGTCAAATATTATAGTTTTCTTTAAAAGACCCCAGACACTAGTGATGGCAGTGTGAGTTAATTCCATTTCCTGGAGTGATAGCTCACTGTGTGGACACAATGTACCACTTTGGCTGAGATGCTATTTTCAATAAATATGGAAATGATGGCTTCCAGTGCAGTGGCCCAGTAGGAAGTCTCATGGGAAATAGCCTGAAACTGTGTGATAGATTTGAAATTAATTCTTACCCCCTTTCTGAAGTAGCCAGCCCGAATGTACAAGATGTATCATTATTTCCTGGCCATCTAGAAGGAGGATAAAATGTAGTCCTATTTTGTAAAATGAGTCTGCAGCAATAACATTCTAGTCTACAGATCTTCCTTAGAGGGCGAGTGGAACAAAGCAGGCTCTGACATCAGGAGGCAGCCCAGGCTGGTGGTGGTTCTAAGTGCCACTTGCCCTTGATGCTGGCTCTTGTCATTCCTGCTGCTGCCTTGGATTTTTTGTGACAACCCAGCAGGAAATGACAGTGTGTGTGTGTGTTGTGTTTTAGTTAGGGTTTTATTGCTGTGAAGAGACACCATGACCAAAGCAACTCTCTTAAAGGAAAACTTTTAAATGGGGCTGGCTTACAGTTTCAGAGGATTAGTACATTATCATCATGGTGGGAAGCATCCTGGCATGCATGCAGACATACTCCTGGAGAAGGAGCTGAGAGTTCTATATCTTGATCCAAAAGCAGTGGGAACGAAATAAATGTGTTTCATACTGGGTGTAGCTTGAGCATTTAAGACCTCAAAGTCTTGACTCCACAGTGACACACTTCCTCTAACAAGAGCACACCTCCTCCTATAAAGCCACACATCATAATAGTGTCACTCCCTATGGCCAAGCATTCAAACACACCTATCTATGGAGGTCATACCTATCCAAACCACCATATTCCACTTCCTGGCCCCCATAAGCTTATAGCCATAACATAATGCAAAATGCATTTAGTCCAAGTTTAAAAGTCCCTATAGTCTATCACAGTCTGAGCAATGTTTACAACTCCAAAGTTCAAAGTCTCTTCTGAGATTTATGCAATCTCTTAACCATAGTCACTTATAATATCAAAATCAAAAAGCAGATCGCATACTTTCAACATATCATGGTATAGCATAGATATTACTGTTCCAAAATGTAGGGAAGGGAGCATAATGAGGAAATGCTGGACCAAAGCAAGACCAAAAGTGATCTGGGCACACTCCAAACTCTATATCTCTGTGATATTAAACTGCTCTTCCAATCTCCAACTCCTCTCAGTCTTGTTGACTGCAACACACGTCTTGGGCTGGTTCTACTCCCTGTTGGCAGTTCTCCTAGGCAGATATCCCATGGCTCTGGCATCTCTAACATCTTGGGATCTCCAACGCAATCCAGGCTTCACCTTCACAGCTTCATGCAGTGGCTTCCCTGGGCTTCCATGCATGGATATCCCTGCTACCCATCTGGCCTCAGCAACTTTACTTAACTGCAGAAGGATATTTCTTGAATCTCAAGTGAGATCACATGGTTGGAGCTGCCAAGTTCTGCTACTAGCTGTCATGGAATTTGCTCTGAAAACAGGAATTTCTTGAACTCAGAAATCTGCATGCTTCTTTCTCTTATGTGATGGAATTAAAGGTATATCACCATGCCTGGACCTAAGATTTTCTTTGTATATGTAAATGTTTCTTTTATTTCTTCAGATGAAGTAATGGGATTAGAGCCATAACTAAGATGTTACAACTCTGTTCTAACTACACCTAGGCCTAGGCTTGTAAGCTTCTAGCCTCCATATGACCTAATCTTTCATGCTGGCTGATTCAGTCTGGCTTCATCAGTCTTCTGATTGCATTGCTCTGTCTGGCCTCATATTAACTTTGTCAATATGTTCTAATCTTCTGGCTTCTCATTCTCTGGCTTGTTTTGTCTTTACCTGTGTCTAGCTTGTTCTTTCTGAACTTGTCTTTATAGAACTACCCTGGTAAAACTGCCATAAACACACACACACCACACCATACCACACCACACCACACCACACCACACCACACCACACCACATATACACCTTTTTCTCTCTCCCGCTGCTCCTAAGTGTCCTCTCTTTCCTGTGCTGTTCTGTGAGTTGCGTATATCTTATGTCTGACTTATTCTGTCAAATCATTTTCTCTGATTAATTACTTTGCCTGCCCTTCACTTTCAAACATGGCTACTTCCCTTTACAAACTAGCCTTACCTTCATTGTTAGGGATTTAAAGTGTGTACTAAGGGTGTGTCTATGTTCCTGCCACATGATCCAGTAATCCAGGATGTATCTATATTACTGCCAGATCATCTTTGGAAGTGATCCCTTGCCAAAGCAACAGTGTTGCTGGATTAAAACTCCTCTACATTTCTTCAACTCTATTCAGTATAGATCTTTATAAGCATGGCTACTATGCCTCAAGATCTGGATTAAAGGAATGTGTCATTCCAGATCAAACCTCTTGGGTCATCCCACCCCAAACAAAAGTATGGCCGGGCCTATCACAGCAATACCCAGTCCCTGGCACCAACTTCTGTCTTGGTTTGAGTTTCACTGCTGTGAAGAGACACCATGACCAAGCCAACTCTTGTAAAGGAAAACATTTAATTGGGGCTGGCTCATAGTTTCAGAGGTTCAGTCCATTATTATCATGGCAGGAAGTATGACAACATCCAGGCAGACATACTGTTGGAGAAGGAGCTGAGAGTTCTAGATCTTGATCCAAAAACAGCAGAAGTGGCTGGATGTGTTTTACACTGGACGTAGTTTGAGCATTTAAGATCTCAAAGTTATGACTCCACAGTGGCCTACTTTCTTCAACAAGGCCACAGCTCCTCCAATAAGGCCACTTTCTAATCATGACACTCCCTACGGCCAAGCATTCAAACACATGAATCTATGGGGCAATCCCTATTTAATCCACCATAGTGTGTGTGTGTGTCTCTGTGTGTAGGTGTGTATGATTGTGTAGGTGTGCATAGGTATAGTCTCCTCCATTATCAAGTCTCCAAAACGTTTTTTTTTTCCTAAGCTTGAGTTTCAAGCTAAACCTACATTCTCAACCTTGCAAAAATCTATGAGAACCAAGGTGAGTGAAATGCGCCTGTCATTCTCAGATCATTTATGAAGGGAACATTGGAGATTTATTTTACTGTAGATTTGGAGGACAAGTGGAACTAAGAGTAGGACAAATGGGAAATGAGAAAGCAGTATGAAGGCCAGGGATGCAGTTCAGTGGTAAACTTCTTCTCCAGCATGCACTGGTGCTGGGCTGGATGAACAGCACATGGCTAGAGTAACCATGTGGGCTAGAGGGAACCATTTGAAATCTCTTAAGATCATGTAGAGATGATCTATAAGCATTTACTTCAGTGCCAGTCCTAAAACTCCTGCTAGCTTCTCACCAAAGTCAGAGAGACTCAGCCTGTCCATGTCCTAATCTCACCCACTGTTCTGTCAGTACCTGAGAGTACAGTCTTACACAGAGGCATTCCCACACATGACAATACAGGATAAAACAGTCATTCCCACACCTGAGACTACAGCCTTACATAGCACCATTCCCACACATGACAATGCAAGGTTCCACAGAAATATTCCCACACATGACAATGCAGGGTTCCACAGAGCTGTCCCTATTGGGTCCTGATCCTGGGTGCAGAGACACCTGAATGTGACATTGACTTTTCCTTCTCTAAGAACCCTAGTTTCTGGTTGTCCAATGCTCTTTTATTATTGTCTGTGCATAATACCTCTTGCCTTTAATCCTTAGTCGACAAGTCTGACAAAATATGCAAGATTTGCCCTGCTTTGTTCATTTCTAACCACAGGTGAGATAATTTCACTCAGAGTTCATAGAATTGATAGATGAATGAAAAGAAGTGCTATGAGGGCAGTTGACTGTAGATAAACTTTGTAAGGCCTGTGTATTATGATTGCTCGTATTCCGAGAGTAATGAAGAGCCTGGGCTGTGTTCACCAGGCTTTCCTAAGCAGCACCATTAGAAGGGCAACAGCTAACTGCATACAATTATGATCCTCTGGTTGTTGGCTCTCTTCCACTTGGTCCAATATACGAGATTGGTCAAATTCTCAGGTTGGAAGGTGACAGAATTCTTGGTCCAAGCCATCACTCACTGTCCTATCCTCTGCTGGGCATCCCTGACATGCCTACTTGCTCTTTCCTTCTCTTTTGCTGCCTGTTTCCCAAGCAGCAGCTTTCTCCGTAATGATTGAAGGCAATGTCTCTGCTTTTCTTCAGTGATGGTCTCGCCCCTCCCCGAGCTCCTTCCAGACATGTCAGCTTGGCAATCTGCCCCTGGGGCTTTGTTTTGCCATTGGCCAGTCTGTTTTACAAAGGACTCTTGCAGAGCAAGCTGGAAATTTTGAACATCTCTTTTGGATATGAATAATTCTCTTCACGTTTGTTAAATAACTCAAGTATGAAATATAGGATAATTTTTATTGAAATAGTTTTTTTCTCAGGGATGAATCTCCAGATGGGTTATCCAATATCAAGTGGTCAACCCTGAAATCATATACATACAATAATGTTATATGAACTGAGCAGTTTTATTTATTTAGGAATAAATATTCATATATATGTAATGACAGCTAAAGAAGTTGAGGCCATGAATTCGTGAGAGATCAAGGAAATGAAATAATTACATTTTAATTCCAGAAAAGAGAGAGAAGATATAGAATGATTATCTCCAATCAAAAAATTCAAGCTAATTCATGCTGACTTTATTATGCCCCAAGTAGAGAATTTTAGCCTTAATCTAATGTGATAAGTTCTAGGCAAAGACAGGTGCATTAATTAAAATATATAATATATATTTAATTAGATCTAGGATTTATATACAAGGTGAGTATATGTGTGTATTTGTATGTATGTGTCTGTGTCTCAGTCTGTTTATATGACTATCTGTGTATATTTATATATGGATATATGTTTATATGTATACACACACACACACACACAAACACACACACACACACACACACACACACACACACACACACACACACACACACACACACAGTTTCCCCAAGTCTGAGAAAAACAAACATAAAGCAAGTCTGCTCCCAAGCACTAAGTGTAAGGGATAGTCAGCCAGTGTGTCAGAGAAGACATAAAGTGTTCTGATGGGAAAACCGAGGTCATGGATCCTTAAATGAGGACACTGAAAATGCTGGTCTGGCTCTGGGCTAACCCAGAAGTCCAGTCCCATGACAGGGCCCCTCTGCCCCTCCATGGCCAGATGACTTTCAAGACTTTACTGGTTGGCTTCTTCAGGTGGAACTTCAGGAGCTCTGACTCTTGGAACTCTTGCTTTCTGTCCCTAGGGTTGAGGTCAGAGTGACGATTTTATTGGCTACTGTTGAGACACACACAAGTGTGTGTATACATATGCACGGTCCACAGGCAGCTCCAAGGCAAAGCAATTTGCCCCACCCCCCTCTTTTTGGTTGTGTCAACCAAAAAGCAACAGACAAATTTCACCAGAATCCTGACGTACAACATATTTTACTGATACTGAAAATTCTAAGCATTTTTTTCTTTCTTTTTTGGGAGGTGGGGTGGGGTGGGACAGGGTTTCTCTGTGTAGCCTTGGCTGTCCTGTCCTGGAACTCACTTTGTAGACCAGGCTGGTCTCTGCCTGTCTCTGCCTCCCAAATGCTGGAATTAAAGGCGTGTGCCACCACACCCGGCAGTATTTTTTTCTTACTTCTTATGTGTGGACATTGCGGAAATATAGTAACTGAACGTATATTTCCATATTTAAAGAATGGAAAATACCACGCTGTCACTGTATCTTTTTCCAAAGACCACAAATGTCATTATTTGTTCTTTCCACACCCCCTGCCCCATCCCCCAGTTTCTTTGCAGGGAGCCTGGGAAGAAGCTGGGTTTGTTGTTACAATTGTGGTCTTGTTTCCTATAATGGGCACTTGTTTAAACAAAGAAATACTTATCAGGGGAAATGATAACTGTGATAAATTGCCGTGGCTTTCATGTTTCCTTGCTGTTTTCTGTTGCTGCTAAATCAGTCTGAACAAAACGGAGCTGCGTGTCCCTCCCAGCGAAGCCTCTTTCCCCCACTGATTATTTTCGCGTTTCCCCTCTTCGTGGACCCTGTGCATTTGTTCCACTTCCCAGGTATTAATCCCCCATTTGTTACTCTTTACATGTATTTCCACGCAGACTCTCCTCCATATCCTGTACTGCTTTCCTCCATTTGCCTTTCTTCCTTTGCATCTGGCCTTGAAAACAGCACAGAAGCCCCACCCATGGGAGAATTAATACCCCCTCCCCCACCCCATCCGGAGATCTGCCACGCTTGATTGGCAAGCAACAAGTGTGCGCACCACGGTGCAAAAAAAACGTGCTGTAGGGTTATGTGCACACGCACACACCTTTCGTGTTTACAGTCCATTGCTATAGTGTCTTGGACTTGACTTCCAATGACAACAGAACATGTTTACAATGTCTTCTGGCTCTCAGGCTCTGGCTTAGCCTCTCCTAACTTTCCACTTAAATGCCAGTGCTGATACAGGAAAAGACAACGCATTATACATGAAGAAGAAGACTGGGAAGCTTTTGTGGTGTTCCTAGAGGAATTTACTTGATTACAAGACTGGCAGAGCTGAATTGACAATGACTGTCACCAGCTAACACTGGTTTTCTAGACAGTCAAGAAGCGAGTCAGCTCCTGTGGCTGGTGCTCATTAGAAATGCTCGGAATCTGTGGTCTGTCTTCCGTCCAGTAACTTTCATTTTCCTCTCTTCGTAGACTGTGAGTCCAGAAATTGATGACCTTGTTTGGTGATTGGTGGTGGAAGAACAGACCCCATGTGAGTAAGTAATTGAACGCCAGGGAGTTTTCTAGTCTTGGATTCTGGCTTTTCTTGGTGTTTTGTTTTGTTTCATTTCGTTATTTATTCATTCATTTATTTAATGAAGGTTTGGGATAGACAGATAGGCAGTGACAGGCGGTGGCAGGTATCCCTTACTTCAGTAACTCACTTGATCTAAGATGAGTGACAGCTAACCACAAAGTACAGAGACCTCAGGGAAGTGAGCAGGAGGACACACATGCCACTTAGCCACCCACACATGTAATTCTCCGCCAGGTCAAGAATAAAACACAGACTCCCGGAATGGTGACATGGGGGAAGGTAGTATTATGAGCATTCATTGAAAACATTTAACTCAAAATGAAGAATTCGAATGTGAAAACAAGCTCAGCATATATAATCATGAACATAACATACAAACACTGCACGGGTTTTATTTTGAAGATGATACTCGGTTCCAGTGTGGATGTGGCTCTATGTCCCTGAATAATTTGCAGATAGGACATTGGACAAAATACCTTTCCATCTCTCTACAGACTCACATTCTCATTTTGGTTCCCAATATTCTCATAGTTTGTGAACTAGACGAGGCATACACAAGCGACCCAAGGTGCCAGGGAGGCAAGTACATCTTTGATCAAGCTGGGAAAGGTATCAGGCTTATCTGGCTTCCTCTATCCCAGGAAGGAGGTATGCTGAAGCTCACTAGTTGGTTGCCGAGGGTATGTAAGTTTGCCGTACAGGTTTACCCACGGTGGCATTTCCCACTCTAAAAGAGAGCATTGTGCTGCCAGGAGCTGCAATCTCATCATCTGGATTTTAGCAGTATGCTCTAAGAGAAAATAAAGTAAAAGCTATGGGTAAGAGGATATGCATTATGGTGTTAATGAAACTGGTAACAATGTAGAAACTTAAATGTCCTCACATAAAGGAATGTTTAGATCAATTATGGCCCCTTCTAAGGTACAGTGCTGTTATAGCCATTAAAGACAAGGTTTTAGGGCCATTTAACAGAACAGGGAAACAGATTCTCATAAGTGAATAAAGCAAAGGTTTCCCAATTATATTTATGATATGAACCCATTTTATAAAGAGAAAACAATTGCTGAGGAAGAGACTGGAGCGAAGCACCCCTTCCACAGGGCCAGTGGTGATAGCTGGGGAAACCTGAAGTAACAGTTTTGGATGACATTCGAAGTAACAATTTTTGTGCGTTTGTTATTTCTTTCTGCAAATACTGTCAAGTGAGCAAATATTAGGAGATTTTACACATGTATCCCCACAGCTCTTTAGCACTCCAACTAAAGCTCACAACTAAGTGATTCTTTGCTTCCACACATGTGCGTTTCCTTGCAAAGGTGGACCTTCAGGGTTTTGATTAAACAGAAAGGAAAGCTTCCGGGGAGGCTGCATGAGCAGTGGGATGCTTTACCTGGGACAGTATGTTTCCATCATATTTCTTAACACAGTAGGACATCCTCCTTTGACCAGTGTTGTTCCTGTCGTGTTCACTGAATGCCTTGTTTATGCCAGTGCTGAGCGTCTTATTGAAGGACCAGGCAGGCAAGCCCGAGGGACTGAGACGTGATCTAGGGAAGAGTGAGGGCGACCCAGAGGCAAGCAGACTTCGCTTGTTGATGACTGTCCCGTGTCTCAAACGGATTTCCTGGGGCCTCTAAGATGATGCCTGTGGGAGGAGGACACTTACAGCTCCTTTGAGCTAATGTTAGCACTGCACTGTCCACCCTTCAATTCAAATACAAAACAGACAAAAAGCAGCATAGGCTGAGAGGGAAATGGGGGGTGCAGGAGTAATCCCAGGAAAATGTGACAAGTGTAAAGAATTTCTCAAAAACCTAGTACAGCGTGATGTAGATAGAGTTAATTAAAAGAAGATAGCAGGAGTCAGGATCAAATTCTCCTCTTAGACAGAACAGTTGGTGTCGTAGATTTTTTTTTGTGAGTGAAGGGGACTCCGAAAAGCTCACTAGCAGCTTTCAAATGAAATAAATGGGGCAACTAATCAAAGAAGGAAGCATCTATTAGACACTCACTTATACACTCAATTACTTTTTATTTATGCTTCAGTTTCCTGTTAGAATTCCTTAAATTGGCTGTGAAGTGGCTGACCACGTCGGAAATATTGGACCTGTCTAGACCACACTTCCCTTTTCAATTCACCGCCGCCCGCCCACCCGTCGAAGGATCTCACCTTGGCCACTCGTACACCGCTACAGCTTAGACGTCTTTACTTGACCAAGTTACCTTTACATTTCCGGTTAATCACGCAGATACTTTTAGTTAATCAATTGTTGCTAGTTTTAATTTTTCATATATCTCTAGGTTATTATAGTTGGGCCTTGCCAATTTTTCTCACTGGGGACCATTAAAAACCTGTATAGACCAAACAAATGAACATTCATGTGCCAGAGAACAGAATGAATGCTTTGGAGCACTGGAGGATTACCTCATGGTGAGTTCCCAGTGATGTGCTGGCTCTGACATTGATGCTGCAGACCTTTGCTTCATCTGGGGTCACAAGCTCTCCCCTTGAGAATGCCAGCTAACCTGAACCGAATCAGCACAGATAAACCTACACCAAGAAGTTACGGTCCAGAAAAAAAAAAGCAACAATCAAGAAGAATTTTTGAACAGACTAAGAGAAAAGCAATGTTCTACTGTGAAATAAGCAGGAGGGTAGTGAGTGCAGCACTCACCGGAAATGATGGGAAGCAAAGGGAAGTGGTACTGCGTGCCTCAAATGCTCAAAAAAGAGTAAGAAAGAAGCAACAATGCTGAGCCAGCAAAATAACCCTCAGCAGTGAGAGTGGGCAGCAGAGCTGGCCTAAAGACACAGCGTGAGAAAGTTCTCTCTGAACACAAAAGCAACAATTAAAGAAAAGACATTGGGACCCCAGGGAGGAAGAAAGAAGAATGACCAAAACCAATGGCCGAGTGCTATAGGTGTCCCCATTCTTTTGGAGCCCTATGAGTTAGGTGTGGTGTTGAAATGATGATGATAGTTCTCCATCATGTCTGTCTAAGACAATGTAGAAAGCCATTGAGTATATTTTTACATGAGAATGCAGAAATACCATGACGAATAAATTTTCTGAACTTCACTATGGTTGGTAAAATGCCACCAATAAGAATATATCTGTTATGTACACATATGCATAATACCCAGAGCGAGCACTAGAAATTGTGCCAAGAAAAACATTATGACAATGTGGAATTCTACATTTCTAACCCAGTTGAAAAACACATATACAATCGAATAAACGAGAGTTGGAAAAAATAAGATGGTAAACTTACAACCAAACAACAGTAGTTAGTAGAATAAATTCAAGTAAATAAGACATCATGTGTCAGGGTAGACTTTAAAACTGGCAAATGTGTGTAGTATAGGAAATGCACCCCAGGGCTAGAGAGATAGTCTACACTGGCTGCTCGTGCAGAGGGCCTGGCTGCAAGCACCCATATGGCAACTTTCTACTCTAGGTAACTCTAGTTCCAGGGAGCTGATCTGAACGCCATTCACGGGCTTGCATGGAAATGAGCCATACATGTAGTGAAAATGCATGCATGCAGGGAAACAGTCTTATACATAGAAGTGAATTTAAAAAAAAAAAAGAAATACACTTTAGATCCATGTATTGTGCCAGCATACTTTGCAGGCAGGGCACTATCGTAGATCAAAGGGTTCGTAGCTGGGTTCACATTTATGTATCTCTTTTTAGTGGCATGAAAAGTGCTTTTCTTAAGCTAGCATACAGGGTGAAGGTTCTGTGTGGTCACCAACTTCTAGGGGATTCCTGGGGGACCTCTCTAGCCCACAACTCAATTAGATGTAACCCATTCCAGGTCCTCGAATGTTAATTGGTGACAAGAGAGTTCCAGGTGGGGCTCTGTCTTCCCATCATTTGGTGATCTCATTTAGTATACATGACTTAAAAAAAAATATTCCTGGGCTTTTCCTTGTTCAGAGGGTTTGGATGACTGATTTCATCTCACTTGTTAATTTTCTGTTTAGAATTTTCTCTCTAGCTAAGAAAATTATCACATTTAACATACTGTTGAGCCTGTGTACTCTCTCTCTCGCGTGCGCGCGAGTGTGTGCGTGTATGTACGTGCATTATATTGTAGAGGGCAGTATTCCAGAATCAGTACTCTCCTTTGACCATGGGGCTCCTGGGACTCAAGCTCTTATTTAAGGTGCACTTAACTCCTGAGCTATCTCACCGCCCCCCCACTTTTACTGAGTAATTATTTCTCTAGATTATGTGCTTCTAGGAATTTAACTTTTTTTTCTAACATTGCCTTCTTCATTTGTGTATAATAGCCTCTTGACATTTTCATTTCTGTGGCTTCCCTTATAATGACTTTCTTTTTGATGTTGCATGTTCTTTTTTTCTTAGTACATCTAGGTCATTGGTTCTTAACCTGTGGTCACGACTCCACTCTGTGGGGGTCACATATCAGATATTCTGCATATCAGATATATATATGAGAACTCACTTTGTAGACCAGGCTGGCCTCGAACTCAGAAATCTGCCTGCCTCTGCCTCCTGAGTGCTGGGATTAAAGGTGTGCGCCACCACTGCCTGGCTTACATATCAGATATTTACATTATGATTCATAATAGTAGCAAAATTTCAGTTATGAAATAGCAATGAAAGAATTTTATGGTTGGGGGTCATTACAACATGCAGAACTGTATTAAAGGGCCGCAGCATTAGGAAGGTTGAGAACCACTGATGTAGGGAAAGACTTGTTAGTTCTGTTGGACTTCTCAAAAAGTAGTTTTACTTTATGTTTAAAAATAGTATCATTAGGAATAATTTACATACTAGAAAATACCCTCAAAGTTCATAAGCATGTATGTGCAAAGTTGTCAACAATTTTAATAACCTAATTTTAGAACATTTTCAGCAACAGGATGGCACTGAACTACTGACCTACTGACCTTCTGGCTATCTTTCATAGTGTTCAGAGGTTCTACCAAAGGAGAAAAGTAATTATCCATTTTACCCATTTGTGAGTCCCGCTAGCTATAATAACAACTGGTCCAGTAAACCATGCCCACTGGCACAATAGTGGCATGACCATTAGGAAAATAACCACCTACCTTCTGATGGATTTAAGACCTGCTCCCCAAGGTGAAACCCATATTTGAGCCAGAACTTGTGACTAGACAGGCCACAGGCTCTAATGGAGAATGTATACTATTCTGATACATGTGTATCTTTTAAAACTGAATCATAATTCTTATAGATTAATGCCCCTCTCAGCTTGCATTAGGCAAGCTTCTATTTCCAGTAGATGGTGCTTAACACAGAGACGGACCATTCTCTGACCTAACTGCAGAGAGTCAGAGACTGCAGAATGCTCAGCTCTAAATGGGACACCTGGGACACACCCTTCCTCCCAAGGCTCAGGAATCACTGTGGAAGAGGGAACAGAAAGAGTCTTGGGGGCAGTGGATAAAGACAAGGAAACAGTATTTTTCTGGACACAGCAGAACAGCTGCAAATGTGAAGCCAGACCCAACCCTAGTATGGAGAAGGAAAGTGGGTATGGCATCCCAGACCTTGCTGAGGAAGTATTAGCAATTGATATCCGCTTGAAGCTGGAGAGTCCGTTTTCTTTAAGATTTAAGTCCGATTTCTTTAAGTGCCTTGGTAATTGAGTCATACTCCAGAGAATGCCATGCACCCAAGAATACTTGGGTGGCACGAACTGAACTTGAGAGATGAAACAAAACAAAAAGAAAATGACACAGAAATTAGGGAACTGAGAAGCAGATGGAGGGAGGGAATTTGATCAAAGCACAATGTACCAGATTTTCAAAGAAGTACTACAAGATTTTAACATGCCTATTTTATTTTTGTTCATGCGTCTGTTTGACAGTGTGTGCACGCAGATGTGTGTGGACACCCAAGGAGGCTAGCCGAGAACATCAGAGACCCTGGAACTGTAGTATTTACAGGGGGTTGTAAACTACCAGTCATAGGTTCTAGGAACCTAACTCCGGTCCTCTGAAAGAACAGCTAACACTTTTATCCATCTCTTCACTATTAGCCAAAACTGATTTTTAATTGCTTAGATATACAGCTTCAGTATAAGGTAGCTTCATTGATGGTGCTGTAGAACTAAGCATAAGGTCATTGTAAGTGAATGACTTGAGTGTTTCTTGTATCCTGTTTATGAAACCTAGTTCTATAGTGTGGTAGACAGCACAGTTAGTCAATGTAGCTAATTTATTTTGAGAATCATGGCAGTAAAATCTCACTGAGAAAAACACTGAGAAGATGGTATCTACAATAGCTTCAATAAAACTACCTTATACTGAACATGTTTATATCTAAACAATTAAAATTGGTTTTGGTTCTGAAGAGATGGCTAAGTGGGTAAAAGTATTTGCCGCTCTTGCTTTGATAATTAATTGGTTAGCAGACCAAAGCCTTTATATAAATTTGATCCAAGGAAATAGATTAATTTTAAGTATACATTACGATCAGTTCTTGGATAACAACTTTCTCAGGAGACATAAAATCTGACCTCACTTTAAAAAAAATTCTCAAAATTGTATTTCTAAACCTTTCTGAAAACAATAGTCACAACCTTCTCCCTGTGGTTAATATCCTGTGTGTATTTAATAGCAGATTTTTTAAGCTACCAATTATGTTATTTCTGTTCACTTAAATCCACGTGTCTGTGTTTCTGTCTATGAGTGACAGTCCAATTCCATTCCTAATTCTCTATTTTCATGTGTGTGACCTTAGAAATTGAACCCGGGACATTATGCATGGTAGAAATGCACTAGCCTCTGCCACTGAAGTTTATCTGCAGCTCTCCCACATTCTCAATCAGAAAAAAAAGCAGCTCTTGGTGTAAACCTGTGATTTCGTTGCTAAAATTTTTACATGTAAGATGGCTCAGTCTTGGTGAGATCTGATCCTCCACCTACTTGTTAAGAACATCTTATCAAAGGAGCTCTGCCTGTCTTCCCTGGCAATGTCTACAGGCCAGCTTCTGGAGCAGTCGAAATGGCTTTCCTCTGGCTTCCTCTCCAGTGCCCACCCCACCTCAGCTCTGCCCATGAAGTGCATTTCCGAGAACTCCTTAGTATCATAGCAGAAGTGATCATGTGTAAAGATGGCCATGATTGCTCAGATATGAAAGAGTTCAGAAACCCTGCAGAGCTAGCCAAGGTGGGTGGGGCAACATTCTGAATGTGCTGCCAGACACTTGGGCAGCACGGAAAGCACAGGCAGATGTGTGTTCATGAGCCAGGGTTGGTAGGTTGGAAGGCAATGTAACACTGCAGGAACTCATGAAGAAGCATGTGGTACCATGCCAGGGGCAAGTCTGAGCTTCCAGGCAAGGCTTCCAGCCATGGGAAGGCTTGCAGCCATGAAGGCTTGCATGTGTCCCAAACTGTACGTGTCATTGTTAAGTCACACCCTGTAGTTGCCAACACCATTGTGTAATATGGCTTTGCCCTAGAAGCATTGCTGAATACATTGGACCCACTTGCTCTGTTGAAAGAAGTTGAATTGCGTGGTATATCGTGTTTTTATCTGAAGTGGCTAAAAAAATGCTGACTTAAGATATTTAAAATGTAAGAAATGTGTGTTTCTAATATAAGGTTGCAGAGTCAACTGTATTTCATAGAGTAACATAGGTCTTCAAAGTCATCCAAATAGCCCTTGTGGGGGAGAGAGAGAGAGAGAGAGAGAGAGAGAGAGAGAGAGAGAGAGAGAGAGAGAGAGAGAGAGAGAGAGAGAGAGAGAAAGAACATGGTTTGTGACTTGATTTCTCTTATTATGAAGTCAATCTGAAATGGCGATTGCACTCAGACATCCAGAGGAGGCAGTATCAGATGTGTGACAGAGGCATGTTTGCAAGATTCTTTCTTCAAACCTTCATGTATGTTAGGCATTTAACATTAAATATTTACACTTAAGGAATATTCTAAGCACTCTTGATACCTGACAGATGGATTTATGATTCTCTTTGTGTGTGTGCCTGCCTGTGTGTGTGTCTTTCTGTCTGCCTGTATGTGTGTGTGTGTGTATGTGAAATCTGTCTATGTCTGAACCACAGTCAAGGTGGGGAATGGAGTATCTTCTGGGCATCCTGTATTGGAGTATTACTGGTCAAACTGGGAAAACAGGGTACCTTCTAACTCGATTTCCCATATATTTGTAAATGAAAATTTAGTAAACCTTTCACAAGGGAGAGCAAGTGATAACTGCCTGGCCACACTTACTGAACTGTATCTATAGGGCATTTCTATACTGGCTTAAGAATCGCTGGCAGCATGGGACTCTGTTGAGTGTTTTGCTCAGTGCCACAACAACTTTACCATCATCCTGCTTTAAAATTGTCTCAGTTTGACAGTTCACTCTCTGCTGAAATCCATATGCTTACTAGTATTAGTTCTTTGGCAATGAAGGATTTATTTTTAATATCTACACTGGGAAATTGTTACTTTGTTTTCTAACAACTTGCCTATTCTGGTAAATACTAACAGAAAATTGAATAATAATATTGTGGACTTGTGGGAGATATTTTTGAAAGGTTAAGAGGAGAAAACCTTTTTTATCAGTTGCATAACTTTGCCGTTTCATCTGAGTGAGCTGCCGGTGCCCTCCTATGAATAGCTAATGCCCATGATGCAAAACTTTAAAAAAAAAGTGAAATGAAGAAGACCTAATCAAGTAAATGTATTGATAATTAGTCACTGTGTTAATACCTCTGTGTTCTTAAGGGAAAATAAAAATTCTCTAATTCACTTAGTGTAGAATGTATCACAGTGTCAGCGTGAAATAGTACCACGCCTTTGTTCTTCTCGGCATGTTGGAATTCAGGCTCCCTGAGACAAATGTATTTGTCTGTGGGATGTATGCGTATGAGAGGGAGGCATGCATTTGAGGAGAGGTAGGAGCAGGGAGGGATGGTGAGTGGACAAATATAAACATACACAGCTGAATATAAAGGAAGAGTACCCACATGCATGTGATCAGCAGGTTCCTTGTTTGTGAGAGCTACAGCCACATTCATCATGTGCAAAACGCTGAGAAAACATTACACAAATGCCAGGAGTACTTTGACTTATAATAACCCATCGGAGGTGATGTCTGGACCTTTCCCGGATGGTCAGAGCAGATGGTGGATAGGATGTGCTGGGAGCCGGCACTTTGCGATTCCCAATATTTGGAAATCTGCCATGTTAATTTGAAATAGATGAAAATGTTAACAGAATTTCTCACAAACTCATGAGAGGCTAAAACAATTCAACACCGTGGAAGATTGGAATTTATTTTCTGATAAAACAGCTCTGCAAATAATAGTTGAAATTCAGACAAATTGACTTATGTCTTCCCTGAATGTACGTGTGATGTGCATGATGAAGCATCCTAGAGTAGAGGGACTGATACGCTCCTACTTTATTAGTGGCCAGTTTCAGAATCTGTGTTGCTGCACCTTACATTAGTTCTTAGGCCATAACAAAATAATAAATCTCTTTTCAATACATATTAATATTCAATTATAATTGCATATAATTGTGTTCAAGTGTAAATGATTAAAAGAAAATGGCAAGGTCTGTGTTAGAAATAAGAGTGATTATTTTTTCTGTTGCACCTGTGAGCTTGCGTGGAGGAGGTCATCAGGTGCAAGCGCCTGCTTTGCATTTTCCATTTGAGTCTTAGTCTATGAGCTGCTGACAGGAGCCAAGGGGACAGCATCAGGATGGTGGTGGTGCAGTCTCTGGGAAGACAAAGTCACTCATCCATGACACTATAACTCTTGACTTTGTTCACTATGCTCAGAAGAAAACTATCTATAAAAATATAAATAAGGACCCAAAATCTATTTTCTTATATTTGAACCAGTGGATAGAACTTATGAACACAATACAAAATATATTAAAGACATTTTTTTCTCTGTGTGTGTGTGTGTGTGTGTGTGTGTGTGTGTGTGTGTGTGTGTGTGTCTGTGTGTGTCTGTTTATATATGTGTTTTACTTGCAGGTATATATATATATATATATATATATATATATATATATATATATATATATATATATATATATATATATATATATATATATATATATATATATATATATATATATATATATATATAGAGAGAGAGAGAGAGAGAGAGAGAGAGAGAACGCCCAGAGTTTGATGTTATGAATAATCCTTCATTCCTACATCTTATTTATTGAGGTAGATTCTTATGGTCAAGCTCAGAGCTCACTAGCATGGCTAGTGTACCTAGCGAGCTTGCTCTGAGCTTCCTTAAGCTCTGCCTTTAGAGGCTAGGATTACTTCCCCATCCAGCCTGCATTTGCATGAGCTCTGGGAGTCCACACTCTGGCCCTCAGGCTTGCACAGGAAGCACTTTAACCACTGAATGTTCTCGCCAACCAATAAAGGACTTTTAAGATATCACCCTGCACAGTTACAAATGATTTACTTAGGCAAAGACAAATCTAATGAATATCTCACGCAGAAGTGCAAGGGAGGAAAACAAGACTTTCATCCATAGAGAGAGCAGATCATGACTAATTGCAACATGTGTGTTTGCTCTCCATGAAGATGAGCAGTATCCATATGTACCAATGTTATCATAAAAAGGCACAGAGGTTGGGGCAAGTGTCAGGTGAAAGAATGGCTTATAGCTTGCGGAGACTGGACCTCCTACATTGATTGATTGTCTGCCCCCTGCCAGGGAGTCCATGGGGCGTTTTATAGACATTGTGAAAGGAGAACAAAGAAAGATAGATAGCAGGGTGATGGGCATAGAGGAGATCAGGAAGGGAATGCGAGTGATGCTGAAATATGTGTGATGAATGGGAGGTGGGTGCTCACATCCATGTTAGCAGAGACCATCTCCTGGATTGGCTGTGACTAAGGGTATCAGGAGAGGAGGTCTTCTGTGATTGCTGCCTGTTATTCAGTGCTGGCTTGGGCCAAAAGAGTTTGTGTTCATGTCCAGTATGTCCAGTACATGAGTCCTGAGGCAGGTCTGAAGTTCATATGTGGGATGAGGGAGGATAAGAAGGAGGGGTGGACATTTGGAGTACATCTGTTTATTCATCAATCTGTCTAACCAGGCATCCTCCCACCTGTCTAATTCAAGAAGCAGACATCGGTTCTCAGCTGACAGTTGTTCTCAGCTAGCCCTTTCTGTGATCAGCAGCCCCAGCCCCTGTGATGCACTCACTTCTAACTATAGCTCTGTTTAGTGCTGGACCTCAGGGCATGTTCATAGTGATGGCTCCAAAACTATATAGCAGCCATGATATCCCTTAGTGAAGGTATGCACTGGCAAAATACACCCTAGAAAGATTTTCATCCCGCCATTAAATTGGTGGTGTGTTGGGAAAATAAGCCATTTATTAGTCATTATTGTATCTTTGACATCTAGAACAGTTTTGTGTGTGTGTGTGTATGTGTATGCACATATGCATATATACATATATGATATAAAATGTGTGTGTGTGTGTGTGTGTGTGTGTGTAGTATTTGGGATATAGATTATAACAAGAATGATTTAAATTTCCAGTTGGCCAGACTCCTCTTTATCAGAAAACCCTTCTAGAAATGTCACATTCCTGTGTCCTTGCCTTTAACCATCCTCTCCTCTCAAAAGGAGATGACACTTTTATGTATTGAATTAGGAAATCAGATGCTGTGCCTGAAGTTATAGCTCAATAATGGAGCTGCTTATTTAGTGTACCGGGCCCTGGGTTCTAGCCACAACAACACACACACACACACACACACACACACACACACACACACACACTCATACACTAGCACAGACACTCCAGTTAATGAGATGTCTTCAGTAATGAAGAGGGTATGCTTGCATAAAGCATCTCTGCTCCTGGGTTTCTTAGATGGTCACAGCACTTGCCTGATTCAGTTAGCTCTGATCCTTCTGCGATACCTGTGCTTATGGTGGGATGTGGCAAATTGACACACAAGATTGACCCTCCATAGGCCTTCCTTACCTAAGCATTGCTAGGATCTCTTCACATCAACCATACCCAACACTTACCCTGAGTGGGACTAAATATTTCTCTAGTAGAATGAACATCATCTACCTGCTGAAGGAAATGTGGGGTCTTGAATCTGAGGACTGTAATGTTAGAGACTGGCAATCACATGAGCTTTAATTTCCATAGTGGTAGCATGAGTATGACAATGTAAGCTCTGAAGAATTATTTAGTTGAGGCATATCAAACACTGTTTGGTGTCTTGGGAATTTTTGACCATGATGTTTACAATGAGCCAGGGGTATCTATACTCATACTCAACTGTGACAGCATTGTACCAGGGCATGTGTTATATTGACACCATTGGTGATAGTTCAAAGTTATAAGGAGCTTTTTTTGCAAATAAAACTCTGGTTTTGTACACTGTTTGCTCTGGTGTAGGGAAAAACACATTTGTGAAGGAACCTCTGTTCAGAGTCAGTGCAAACTGCATCTTCTTGGCCCACTTAGTCCAGTGCTTTGACGCCATCATTTTCCTCAGAAACCCTCCTACCTTCCCCATGGAATCCTCACCTCCTCCACGGTGTTCCCCAAGCTCAGCAACACCCACAGATTTCCATCTAAAACTGATTAAAGTGCCATTAAGACTTGTAAGTGGGCCAGCTATGTCCTCTCAGAAACAGGTATCTGGCTCAGCAGAGTTGGCTATTCTGCACTGAAAGGATAACAAAAGTCCTCTGCAAGTCCTTGTGAGCTGCCTGTCGCCCCCTACGTCCCTCAGACTGCCTATGAGCCCTTTAAAAAGAAGCATATTTTAGAGGAATCTTGTTGGACCTTTCTCTCAGTTTAACCAAGCATTTCCTAACTGTAAAGTTAGCCTTATCATCGCATCTTTGGTTTAGTTTTCACTCTGGGAAGTTACGGTGAGAGTGAGAGGCCAGATTTCTTGTCATTTTCCCCAGTCTACTCTTGGTTCAAGAGTTACTGTTTCTTGGTTCAAGGGATGCAAGAAGCTGAGGAACCTGGAAATTCACAGATGTACTCATGAACCATGTAGGTAGAGTAGGCACAAGGACATGTCTGTGTTTCCTAACCAGAGAGCATACTTGGCTCAACCCTAAGAGCAAAGGTTTGGTATTCTAATGCTATTTTAATTTGGTTGAATATAGGATATAGAAAAAATGCTAATCTAGCCAATACTATTATTCTTACTTTTCCTATGTGCCTAGCATCATAGGTTTATTAGTGAAAGCACTGAACTTAGCCTTCATGAAGTATATTTTCTTGTCAGAGAGAAACCAGGCAGATCATGGTCTAACTAGGCATTCTTAGAGAAAAATCATAATATTAGCAATTTGGGTCTGAGATCAAACAAAGCCTAATGCATAATGTTTCTTGATCATAGCCAACTCTGGGAAATGATTGTGACATCAGCGAGCAAGAACTGAGAAGAAATGCATTCAATCAAGTTGTGGAACTGGAGAGAGATGGGCAAAGCAGCCAGGAAATAGAACAAGAGTATGGGGTGTGTGTTAATGTGACAGGTAGGATAATGGAGCAGGGATAGGATAAGAGGGAGTGCAGGGGTGTGTGTGCGGTCAGAAAGAAACTAGATAAATTCCAGAAGGAGTGGAGGAGCCAGCATGTATATGCCTAGGGATAAAAGAGGTCAGTCTATCAGGAACAGCAAGGGTGAGGTGTCTGGGGCCCATCCTGGGGAGGGCTCACAGGGCCCTTGTTGGCGGGGTGAGATGGGAGACTGAGCAGAAGAGCGACATGGTCTGAGTAGACTTCTAAACCAAATCCCAACTCCTGAGATCTGGTGTAAGTGGTGGCGGTAGGGCCATACACAAGGTGAATTAGAAGCTAAGAGAGGTGATTCAGGTGGTAATCCAAAGCCATAATTTGGTCCGTAGTGGGGAGGTGTGTTCGGAGCCTGGGTTTACGTTGCTTAAGAGCCACTGTGATGTAGAGGTATGTCACAGGAAGAGACGAGTCAAGGAGGACACTGACACTTTTCTGTAGAGTTAGACAGACCTAAGGCTTTGTTCTATATCTGGAGGCTCCCTCCCGCTCCTGTCTTGTTCATGGGCATGGTCAGTGAGCTCCACCCTGGCAGGTCCACGTCCTCTTTTTTTACTCTGTTGCTGGTGCCTGGCACAGCGTCTGCTGCACAGCTGCTCTTCGCCCATGCTTGTGGAATGTGTGACCTTCCCTTCTTCACAATTCATGATCTCCATAAACCTCTAGGATCTCAATGGTAGCCCCAACTTTACATTTCAGTGTGTAGAAAGTGAAACTCGGAGTTTCTGAAGTTTAGAATAGCCAACATTCAGGGGATATCACATCAAGCACGTATCACAACATTCCAAGGCTATCACCACATCAAGTGCATATCACAACTGCCCATATCACTTGTTCAGTAGAATGCTGCTGAAGTTTGGACTGCCCAGGAAGGGCCCTGATTTGCAGCAAACATACTGGGTTATTTCTGCCATTCGTTAAGACTCTGTCACTAAGAGTCACTTCTTGAGTGACTCCAAAGTAAAGGACGGACTTCTATGTCTAGAAATGAATTCCAGCTAGTTCCAGCTGCATCACTGCAAATGGAACTGTTCTGTCCCCAAGGAGTGTCCCATGGAGCCAGTATTATTTACTATGATGATAGCTATTCTGAAATTCTGAAGGAGGACTGTGGTACTGAGGGAAGCAAATGAGCCTCGGCTGAGTTGTGTGGGAATCAGACATGGAATGAAGACCCCAGCTCCCCCAGTAGATCCTCTGTTCCTTTGCCCCAGATTTCCATGTCTGTATTAACATGACCCGAGTAGTGGCTAAGCTAGAGGTGGATGTGTTGTGGCACCTCTCTTTTTTCATCATTAACAATTTAAAAATCAAAATCTTTCAAAGTCCAGCGACTGAGTTTAGCAGGGAACAAATGATAATTTGGTAGAAACAGCAACAGTTCTGGGGTTTAGAGCTTATAGCTGAGTAGGAAAACCCAGATACCTTTCCAGGAGAATGTAGAAGCCCCACTCATTCTGCAGAAAGATTCATAGGATCGGTTGATAAGAGTCTGTCAGGGGATAGGGACTATATGATTTACATGAGTGTGTGTAGAGGTTCTTAATCTTCTGTCACAGCATGGGTCTCCATCTCGGCCAGTGAGTGGCATAGAAAAGAACAGATACCAATTTGTTGGTGGGTTTTATAGTTGATTGTTTAAGAATATGTTTTTGCTTAATTATAGTAATTATGATATACGTGATATATATATATATATATATATATATATATATAT
>LR749571.1:24866-142074 GCA_902729485.2 Mus minutoides
AGCACGTGCTAGTGAGGCTGAGTGTGACATAGAATCAGGCACAGATCTGATAATTGCTCAGGCTGATGCCACCGCTTGTAAACTGGAGACCATGTTTTCTTCTTGGGGTGATCATGGAAATCATTGAGCTGATAGTAGAGGACAAACTAAGGCCTTAATATCCTAACCACCTTCTATGAAGGCTGACAGACATTGTGTGTCCTCTGTCAGTTCCCATGCTCTCTGCACACAACCTAACATACTAATTAATCCTTCAAACCTAAAGCACATTAAAAACAAAACCAAAAAAGAAACAATTCAAAACAAAGACAAAAAAGGAACAATTCAGAATTTGCTGGTATATTACTTGCTGCTTTCAGTGGGTATTTGTTTTGTTACAAATGTAACTTTCTTTATTTGAAGTTGCCATTCTTGACATCTCTTGTGTTCACAGACTAATCTTTCATAGTGTCCTACTGGGCAGCCACTGTCCAGTTAACCTCTGGCATTTAAACTCCCTGACAGTGTAAGCCCTCTGTGGAAAGAGTTGCTCCACTTTCCTGAACCTCAAATTCCAGACTTCAGAAGGAGCAGGCATGTTTGAATGGGCGTATTTCTGCATCTTAGAAAACTTTCATCTGCCCTCTATCCTTGCATTCCACATCCCTCCCCCAACCCACCCAAGAGCAATTGGAGCTTGTGTTGCTAGGGTCAGTAAGAAGAGACCACCTCCACCTGCCCACTCTCTGGCCACCACTCTGCTGGCTGGCCTTAAAGCTTTAGCTGGTTTTAGTCCTTTAACTTGGGACCGACTTGTCTCAGACATGTCACAGATCTGATGTCAGGAGCAGCAGCATCTTTAGTGTAAGATGGGTTTTTAATAGTCCAAGACCTTCTAGTGCGGGTGGCCTAGTGGATTGTGACAGATGGTGCATGTGGGCACGCAACAGGAACTGAATGACAATAGGTGGCAAATTTCAAGTGATCCTTCAGGGTGCGGATGCTGCTGTTTTCTGACCTGGTCTTTCTGTCCTTGCTGAGTGAGAAACCCCCTGTGTAGTTCATCCTAGGGTCCCCTCTTAAATGACCTAGGGAACTGGCTTCATTTCATTTTAAGGGTTTCACTGCAGAAAAAGTGACCAGGATGCTAAGAACAGTGCAGCTACCTCGCAGCCCCAGAGGACCCAGGAATTCATCTGACAGTCTCCTACCTCACTCTCATCTCCTGAATATTTCATTTCCAAGCCTATCAGTAGATAAGGGAGTGTGATAGTTTTCTCTCTTTGGTCCTTTTCCCTAGAACTCCGTCAGCCCCGGGGGTATATTTCAGATAAAGGAGTAGCATCTCTTTGTTGCCACTGATGAACCCACAGGTAGGAAAGTGACACAGTCATCCCTGGCAGCGGTTTCTAGCAGACTCTAGGCCACTGGTCTCTATGGCAGCAATCATTAGCAAACATTGTAATCCAATTATAAAAGCAGTTTTTGGAATTAGCTCATATTTCTCCTGTCAATAGATTAACAAAACATTGCAGTTGAGTAAGCTCCATGATAGTTACTGGTTGTTGTTTTTTTTGTTTTGTTTTTTTTTTTTTTAGAATGTCAAGT
Source organism: Mus minutoides (assembly GCA_902729485.2). Classification (NCBI taxonomy): domain Eukaryota; kingdom Metazoa; phylum Chordata; class Mammalia; order Rodentia; family Muridae; genus Mus; species Mus minutoides. Next base: position 26,454 of record LR749571.1, read on the forward strand.
ATGTAAAAAATACTTAATAAAACAATTTCTGAAAGCATATGGAAGTCAGATAAAAGGATAATTATGAGGCGAACGTGTATTAGAGTGAGGTCTGTGGTGTGCTAGAGGATTGTTGTTGACTTTATTGGGTTCAGATTTGACAATTGGAGACCTTGTGATAAACATAACTGTTCTCAGGGCTCTGCCTCTACAGAAGAGAGGAGAGACCTAGCAGATGTCAACACATTGCCTTAAACTGGCTTAGCTGCATCCTGGAGGCTATGTTTAGGAGAATTTTAATCCACTCACTCATCAGTCCCCTCCCTCCATGCTGTGGTGAGTTTTTACTACATGGCTTTGGCTCAGAGCTGATCGCCAGCATGGACCCTCCCAGGAACTATCTTTAGATCCTAGAGTGAAAGACAGACACACATTAGCTTATTTGTAAATGACTTGGCTACCTCAAAGGCTGGGCATTCCTAAACCTTCCTCTTCTACCCCAGGCCCAATCAGGGAAGTAACCAGTGGCCACTTACCTGAAATCTCACATGGCCGGTTGGCTTTCTCTTCTGCCACTTCTGTGTCCCATCCTCCTTCCCCGAGTCATGGTGATTTTCTTCCTCTCTGTGTCCTCTAAGTGTCCTGCCTTGTGCCCGGCTGTTGGCCTTGGGCATCTTTATTGATCGATCAAAAACCAGTTGGGGACAAGGACCTTCAGTGTCTGGACATACTGATTCCCAATTGAATTAAACATTAGAACCAATCTCCAGCACCCCCATTCCCAATATACTTCATTATGGTTACATTTTCAGCATAGAAAAATCTCTATCAATATGTCTTGCATCGTGATGTAAAACATACTGAAAATCCAATCAAACTAGCTTTAACAAATTAACTTTAATCACATAAGAATAGTTATTAGCATTTCCTAATTGATGAGCAGACTAAGCTGTTATTTTTCTCCCTGCAGTTTTGTCTCTTCTCTGTTTTATACTAAAAATGTGATAATGGCATTTTAAATCATCTGTGAATCAAACCACTGGAATGTTCCCCTGAGTCATTCAATCATGTATTTTTTTAACTTGTCACAGATGGCCAACATTTTAAATGACTATACTATAGACTAAGAAGAGCTGATTGCATCAGTAAACATATCGATTAGCTGGCATACATTAATACAATTCTTGAACCCAGAAGTCATATTTAAGCTATTTCTATACCTTGTATACATTGTTGGATCCTTTCCCATCTTATGGGTACTGATTTGTTCAAGTGGGTCATTTCTCAGCAGAGATGAATAATTAGGAACTTGCTGTTCACACACAATAAAAATATATGCAGAGCTTTTACATCTCTGTCTTTCCAGACTATTCTTTTTTCTACTGCAGCCTGTTTGCCTGAGACCACCCCCACCTATCTCCATTCCCTGTGAACTCTACCTCTTGGTACTGAGCTAGGGTCTCCTTATATATCTTCTACCAACCCTCTCATCCTTCCTTTCTAGCCCGTCTTCTTTCCTTTGTGCCAGATACTGATCAGCAAGAAACAATTACTATGTGGAACTTGCCAACTGGCCACAGTGGACTAGGATCCAGGTAGGCAGCTTTTACTATTCTTCCTGCCTTCCATTCTGATTCTTCCAGAATGATTTTTAGTCCCTGTCTATACAGCCTGTCTATAGGAATCCCTCTTCTTACCCTGACTCCACTCTTTGAGGACTTCAATTCTTGGTGTAAACCCCAGGCCCTAGCTCTTTCCATTGCTTCTCTCAGCCTTTCTCTTGGCCCATCTTCATTCTGTTCTGTTCTCCAATGAAGCTCTCTACCAGGGAGCACATACCACCACACAAGGATCCAAAGTAGGTAACAGCCACCAAAGAAAAGAAAACAAAGAGAAGACCAGTTACAAACAAGAAATACCTCAAACGTCAAAACTTGATATGTCTAGATCCCAGGGCAAAAGCACAAGCACGGGCAGCCAAGACAATTTGCCTCTTCCAGAAGCCAGTAAGCATTGTAATAGTCTCCGAGAAATGCAGATTAGGTGAAGAAAAACACAAAGGCTTCAAAAAAGGAATTACAAATATGTCCAAGGGCATGAAAGAGTACATGAACATGTGTTAATGAAGACTATAAACGAACAGTTGAGTGGAATAATGGAAACATTTCAAAACATAAATGTAGAAATAGAATCATCAAAGAAAAGCCAAACTGACATAAAAGTAAAAATGGAGAATTTAGAAACTCAAACAAAATCCTCAGAGTAAAGCTCTACCAACACATTACAAGGCATAGACTGGAGAATTTCAAGTCTTGAAGATTAGATAGAAGAAGTGTCTATCTCAGTCAAAGAAAATGTTAAATAAAAAAAATCAAGGCACAAACCATTTAGGACATCTGGAAAAGATCAAAGCTATGAATAATAGGGATAGAAGAAGAAGAAACCCAGGTCAAAGATACAGAAAATATTTTTAGCGAAATCATAGAAAACATTTCACCAATCTAAAGGAAGTTGCCTACCAAAGTACAAGAAGCATACAGAACACCAAATACATAGGACCAAAAGGAAGAAATTCCATAACAACAACAACAACAACAAAAAACACTAAACAAATAGAATACAGAAAGGATATTAAAAGCTTCTAGGGAAAAAGAACAAGTATCATATAAAGGCAGACCCATCATAATATTGTCTGCCTTCTCAATGAAGACTCAGAAAGCCAGAAGGTGATGAAGGATGTTCTCCAAACTCATAGAAACCATAGATGCCAACTTAGACCCAGAAAAACCTCAATCACAGTTGAAGGAAAAAGAAAACATTACATAATAAAATCAAATTTAAGCAATTTTTGTCTGCCATCTAGCTCTACAGAAGGTTCTAGAAGAAAAACTTAGTCTGAAAATATAAACTTCACCCAATAAGACACAAGGCATAAGTAATTCCAGAAGAGTAAATAAAAAGGACTGTGTAGCAACAAAATGTCAGTAATCAATAAACACAGCATATTGATAACTTTCAATATTAATGGTCTCAACTCTCCATTAAAAAGATACATAATAACAGAACAGATTAGAAAACAGGATCTATCAGCTGCATCCAAGAAACACACCTCAACATCAAGAATAGACATTAGCTCAGGGTAAAATGATGGGAAAAGGTATATTAAGTAAACGGACCCAAGAAGCAAGCAGATGTAGTTATTTCAATATCAGACAAAACTAGAACTAATCAGAAGAGATTCCCATCAAATGTAAAATCCACCAAATTTAAATTGTAAATATTTATGCCCCATACACAAGGGCACCCAAGTACATAAAAGACACATTCTAGTGGGTCACTTCAATATCCCATTCTTGCCCATAGAAGGGTCATCCAGACAAAAACTAAACAAAAAAATGCTAGAATTAAATAACAGCACACATCGAATAGTCTTAACAGTTATCTACAGGAAAATTGGTTAAAACACAAAAGAATATATCTCTTCTTAGCACTTCATTAAACTGTCTCAAAAACTGAGCACATATGCAGACACAAAGAAAGGCTCAACAGATGCAAAAAATTGAAATAACTAAATTCTGTTTGATCATCATTAATTAAAGCTAGATAGCAATAATGATAGAAACAACAGAATATACACAAGCCTATGCAACATGAACAACTCACTATTGAATGAAAATGAGTTAAGACTGAATCAGGAAAGAAAGAAGAAATGTTAGAATTGAATGAAAACAAAACACAACCTACCCAACTCTATGGTACATAAAGAAGGTGGTTAAAGTAGGTAAGTTCATAGCACTAAGCACTTGCATCAGGAAACTGGAGGGATCTCATAGTAATACTTTAACAGCATATCTAAAAGATCTAGAACAACAAGAAGAAATAATACTACAAAAACAAAAACTAAAAGAGAAGAAATAAGCTTCTGGCTGGGATAAATAGTATAAAGACAAACAATCAAACAAAAAACAATAGAACTTACTAATGAAGGGAAGAGTTGCAACAACTCTTGGAGAAAATCAGCAAGTTTGACAGACCCTTAGCTAAATTAAGAGGAGAGATAAAATCAAAAATAAGGTTATATCTTCATATCTCCATAGTCTTGACATCTTAAGTAAAGAATTAAGACACAGAAGGGATACAGATAGGAAAGCTGAAGTCAAAGTATCTTTATTTGACTTTTATACATAAAGGATTTGAAAAACTCCATCAGGACATTTCTACAAATGACAAACCTTGTCAGCCATGTAGTAGGATACAAAATTAGCACGCACGCGCACACACACACACACACACACACACACACATACACACACTGAAATCAATTGCCTCCATATATACAGTTGACAAGTATATGAGAATGATATCAAAGAACCAGTATCTTTCATACTATTTTCAGTAGCGTTAAAAATAATAAAATATCTTGTCATAGCTTGAACCAAACAAAGAAAAACTAAAGACACTTAGTTTCAAAATACAAAAACTTTTGATGCTTGTGATGTATATATTGAGGCAATTGATTTCAGTGTGTGTGTGTGTGTGTGTGTGTGTGTGTGTGTGTGTGTGTGTGTGTTTGGTATATGCTTGGCCCAGGGAGTGGAACTATTTGGAGGTGTGGTCTTGTTGGAGTAGGTGTGGTCTTGTTGGAGTAGGTGTGCTCTTGTTGGAGTAGGTGTGGTCTTGATGGAGTAGGTGTGGCCTTGATGGAGTAGGTGTGCTCTTGTTGGAGTAGGTGTGGTCTTGATGGAGTAGGTGTGTCACTGTGGGGGTGGGCTTTAAGTACCTCATCCTAGCTGCCTGGAAGCCAGTCTTCTCCTAGCAGCCTTCAGACCAAGAGGTGAAACTCTCAGCTCCTCCAGCCCCCATGCCTGCCTGGATGCTTCCATGCTCCCACCTTGATGATACAGGACTGAACCTGTAAACCATCCCCAATTAAATGTTGTCCTTTGCAAGAGTTGCCTTGTTCATGGTGTCTGTTCACAGCAGTAAAACCCTAATTAATAATTCTCATGGATTGGTAGGATTAATGCGGCGCGCCTCCCTGCCTCCGTCGACCAGCAAGAAAGACACGCCACCACCAGGATCTTCTCAGTCAGCTTTATTCTGGAGCACCTTGATAGTTGATTCCCAGGACCCAGAACAGCAGCAGAGCTGCTGCTTTTATAGTCTCCCAGGGAAGGGGGAGGGGGTGTCGTAGTGGATGCGGATTGGTGCACCAAGCCACACCTCATTTGCATGTGGCCCGTTCATTGGTGCCACAAGCCACACCCATTAGCATATTGCCCATTCATTGGTACCACAAGCAGTGCCTCATTAGCATATTTCCCTTCGGGAGGGGATACTGCTTGAGGAGGGCCTGAGGAGAGAGCTGCGCATGCACGCTAGGCTCTCCTCCCTGGCAGCCTGCCGGTCCTGCGCCATCTTGTAATGGGGCGGAGCCGCAGGCTCCTGGAGCCAGACGGCCGGCGCGCCGGGCGCTCCCCTTGCCGAGGCAGCAGCTTCCTACAGATTAATATAGCAAAAATGGCCATCCTACCAAAAGAAATATGCATATTCAGTACAAACCCCATCAAAATCCCAACATAATAATTCACAAAAAAAATTTAAAAATCTAGACTTCAAATTCATATGGAAACACAAAAGTTCTAGGATAGCTAAAGGAATCCTGAATAATAAAACAACTGCTGGAGGTATCACCACTCCAGATTTAATGTTGCATTTCAGAGCCATAGCTGTTAAAACAGCTTGGTTTCAGCCGTGATAGATGTAGTGGTCCATGGAATCAAATTGAAGACTCACACACAAGTCCACGTACCTATAGATACCTGATTTTGACAGAATTAGAAATACACTGAAAAAACAAAAAAGACAGCATCTATAACAATTGATGTTGGTCAAACTGCTTTATTTTGGCTGCATGTAGAAGAGTGAAAATAAATTCATATCTATCACCCTACATAAATTGATCTCTAAGTGGATGGAGGACCTTAATATAAGGTCAGATTCCCTGAGAGGAAGAGAAATATGTTCATAGCCCTGGTGTGATTAGGTGCCAGTAGTGAGCTAGCAGGGGCCCTAAGAGGCCTATAAAGCAGTCTAGAGGCCAATCATTCAGGGTCTTCCGTTGTGGAACTAGAGTTTGACACTTGGTGGAAGGTGATATCTGGTGAATAGATGGCCATATTGGGTGGGTGGGTGGGGGAGCGTCAAAGCCAAATCTGGTTTTTGTACTTTGAAATTTCCATGGGCAGACCTACTTTCAGTTTTTTTTTATGGTAAACCCTGAGAATCCCAGAAGCCTTTGGCAGCATTCATGCAAGTGTATTGATGCTTTTAGGCCAAGAAAAGACACAAATAGGAAGGAGACAAAGACAAATCAGGCTTAGGATCCATTCCTGACCCAGTTCCTAGGTGACTGCTTCTCTCTCTCCCTCCTCTCTCTCTCCCTCCTCTCTCCCTCCTCTCTCTCTCCCTCCCTCACAGTGCATCATTCCTGTGATGATATTGTACTCTCATGAGTGTAGGCAAAATGTTACTTCATTTTTGAAGTTTTATACAGACGAAGTGTACTATACCTTACTTGTTTATTAAACTCAACATTATTTTCTGAGATTTATCTTCACTGATTTATTTAGTAATGTTTTATGTTGGGTGTCTGAGTTTGGCCTAATACTATTTTCAATTAAAATTCAGCTTCTCTCTTGTGTTGTACCTGGAGGGTGGGATGGAGATATTTTGCCTGGGAAGGACTATATCTAAATACCATCCAGTAGTCTCCAAATCTGATTTTTTTGGACAGAGGACTGAGCCTGTGGAATAGCAGATTAGAAATAAGAGTGCCCAGTATCTTCAACATCTGTGTGATTAGAGACACTCCGCTTCTGTTGTGTGTCTATGGGTGCCAAGTAGATAATCACTTCCAAGAACAAGAGCTTCAGATCAATACAGTCAGTCTCATGCATTTAAGAGGAGACGGCTACTCAGATGTGATTTTTTTTTCTCGAGACAGGGTTTCTCTGTATAGCCTTGGCTGTCCTGGAACTCACTTTGTAGACCAGGCTGGCCTCGAACTCAGAAATCCGCCTGCCTCTGCCTCCCGAGTGCTGGGATTAAAGGCATGCGCCACCATGCCCGGCAGATGTGATGTTTTTAAGGAGGTACAGGGGGTTGAAGCTTCAAATCACTGCCTTATTTTCTCATATTGGTGTGCCAGGCTATGCTTTACAAAACTACTGATCCATGTTGCAAACTTGTGTTTTGACTTTCTTATTTTATTCTTCTAAATATATTTTATTTTTGATTAAGTACTATGCAAGCATGTTTCTCTGTGCATGTTCATGCACATGAGCGCAACTGGCTGTAGAGGCCAGAAGATGACATCAGATCTCCTAGAGGTAGAATTCCAGGCTGTTGGGGGTTGCCCAGTGTGAGTGTGAGGAACAGAATTTAGTTCCTCCTCCAGAGCAGTATTCTCTCTTAACAACTGAGCCATCCTCTCCAGCCAAGCTTTAATGGGTGATTTTCTTAACCATACTCACAACACAAGAATGAAGATAGAATGTAGACTGGAAACCTAGAGATGTAATCTTATTCACCTGATTATGAGTGCTTAAGCTAATACTGTGATCCATATTTTTCTTACTCCAAAAGCACTCATTTATGTGTTTTGTTTTAATGAATACTATTAAGTTTATCTCTAGCATACATAAAAATTGTAACTGTATTTATATGATGTAATTTTACCAGGTCAATCTCAGAAAGTAGAATCAACAAATTTACATGAATTAATTGGAACAAAATATGAGTTGAGAATTTTTCTCTTCTAAGAGCCATTTAGAGATACTTTGTGGTTGTTCGGTTTGTATCATTTTACTTCAGAATTTGGATTGTTTGTATTTCTATTGCTCTCTCAGAAAGGACAGTAACTTACAAGGCCCTGCTGCCTTCAGATGAGCTTCTCATATTATTATCCTTAAATACTAGGAAGTTAAGAGAATCAAAGTTAAAACCCTGTGACTATATTCATGTAGTCTAAAACATTATTTCTGGTGCTTATGACTTCTACTCTGAGGTTTTATCAATGGATAGTAGAAGATTAATTATTTTTATAAAGAATTAAATTATTGTGCACCCATATAAATATGTAACAAGTTTAAAAATAAAGACAACTGCTGGAGAACATTGTGAAAACTTAATTTGAGGCTAATGCTTCTAATTATAGATTAGGAACATCAAGTCAGGCTGAGCTATACTGTCAGTGCACAAGACAGCTCTTTGTAAAAGCCTGAGGTTTTTATTAGTTCAGGCAAAGCTGATAGACTATCCCAGCCATCATAAAGGGTAGAATTGACATGTAGGCATTTTGCAGGTATGAAACCATTCTCACCTGCCACTCAGGGATATAAATCAGCAATATAGGGCTGTTATCCAAGAGGCAGACATGATCTGGAATTACATTAACCAAAATGCAGGACATGAGAGCCATGAAATAAGTCATGCACTGTGTTCAACATTGATAAGACACATATTAGAGTCTAATTTTCAGCTCCATATTTTAAATACACTATTAGGAAACTGGAGATGGTCCAGAGAAGAGGAATGAAAATTATTTGAATGTACAAAAATTTGTCCATGCTGAAAACTGAGATTAGCATTCTATATAACCAAGAAAATGAAGCCTATAGGATAGTATAGAGCTAGGGTTGAATGGGTCTCCCATCTTTGGAATAACTGGGAGTGACTTATGCCTGTGGCCTTAAGTGTAGCTTTTAAGGTAAATTTTAGCATTAGAAAAAGGGGTCACAATACAAGATTCAATTCCTCTATTTCTCAGATCTTGTACATTCTACTGCACATATGAGAGTAAATGGGGACATGACATCAAACTATGAAAGACTTTTTGTGGAGGGGGAAAGAAACATAATTATAATCTTCCTATTCACAATGAGCCAGAGTCTTCAGACATTATCACATTTATGTCCCGGAAAAGTTAACAGTGATCTAGAAGAGTGGCTAGGGATGAAGGAAGAAGCATGAACCACAGGGTGGAGGCCAGCCACTGGGGCTGAATGTCAGATGCAGGCTGTGTGGTCATTCGTGAGTCATGTGACAGGGTATGAGTGACAGTCAGGGGTCTGTGGGGTGGTACCATAGATGGGAAGAGCTTTGGTTGGTCTATTTATTTCCCATCTCTGTTAGAAATTACTACAGCCATAAGGATCTTAAAACTGGATAGCTGTTATTCTGGGGGTCAGCAGTGTGAAGTAGACTTGTATGAGCTAATATTAGGGTGAGCTGGACATTGTGGGCGGGGGTCCTTCCTAGCCTCTTCTCAGCTCTCGGGGGTTCTTCCCACTTAGTTTCTGCATGGTTGCTTTCTGTCTTCAAAACTAACAATGACCAGGACACATGCTTTTCACACTGACTCCACCTCCCACTGCCCTTTCTAACTCTGTCAGGATAGTGTGGTTATGTTGGACCCACCCAGGTAGTCCAGTGTAAGCTCCCGACCTAGAATTCTGGGAGTTAATTTGTACTCAGTTCATTGTAGTTGAGAACGAGACAGTAAGTTCATGCATTCAATTTTGTCAATAAACTGTGCCAGCTGGTCCTCTGGCTCCTTTCTGAAGGTAATGATTTGGGGGTTAGAAACTTGGATTGACTGGCGTGAACTGTTGAACTGTTTCAGTGACAGAAGATGGAAAGGAGAAAGAGTCATGAGAGGTCCTTACTAGCGAACTTGTAAGTTTGTCCCCTTGGTTCAAGAACCAGGTATAACTCTAGTATTACACATAAAGCAGAACTTTGTCACTGGTCTTCATCACTTTTAAATAGTACCCAGAACAATGGAATACTGATGAAGTTTGTTTCCAAAAACTGTATGTAGAATACAGTCTTTGGGTGTTATTCTGATCACTGTCAGCATGTCATGTTAAGCCCTATACTTCCTCCTCTTGAATATTCTGCTCCTAAAAAACCTTGGGTGTAGTTCTTACAGGACTGTCACCTCTGGTACACAGTGCACTTTGAGAGGTGACACTCTGTCTGTCTCACAGGCTTATACACTTTTACTAGAGTATTGGAACACAGGTCAGTATTTGGTGTTGATGAACATGTCAAGAGAATGAGTGTAAGTTGAGGGGAGCGTATGTGAAGAAGTATTCCTTCCACACCAGCAATGCAGGGAGGCCAGCAGTCCCACCCTGGTTCTTCCACCATCCTCACACACATCCTCCCACCCCTGCCTGATGTGACCAGAAGTGAAGGTAGGAACTCTTTCTGGGCTTCTGCAGTGGCTGTTGCTGCCAGCTCCTCCCTCGCTGCAGGTAATTAGAGTTCCCAAGTCTGGGGTTAGACTTCATGCTACCCTAACTCTGCCTGCAGGAGGAGAGAGGAACAGGCAGTGCCTGCGCCCTGCTGGGTTTCAGCTCCCACATATTCACCCTGTGCACCTGCAGGAACACTGGAAGGAAAAGCCACTGCTCACAAGCCTTTGCAATACTTTCGGTTTTATAATCTGAGATTGTACGTGTTCAATAAAGAAAACATCCATGTATGGAAGCATTTAGACTTGGAGTACTTCAAATACAAGAACACATAAGGCCTGGCCCTTACTCTCAGTGTGAGCATCTTGTCTTAGAGGGGAGATAGAGCCTGTATGCAAATATCTGTAGTGCTGTAGTAGCAATAGAAATAGTAGAAAGTATGAGGTGCCAGCAGGCTCCTGATTTGGGGGAGAATCCATCGTGAGGCTTTCCTTAAGCGTTAATATGTAAGTAAGAGTTTTACTCAAGCGCCAGATTTTCTTCCAGCTAACTAGCTTTGATGGTGCTGGAAGCTGCCATGCTAGCTGCTGAGCTAGAAAATATATCAGTGGCCTCTCCCAGCACTGGACCTTCCATGCTTCTAAACTGACCTAGAGGCAAGATGTATGGTATTGACCCAGTAGGGACATGACCGTTATGGTAGCTAACAACCTTCGTGACTGGATTTGAGGCTTATATTTTATGAGAGAATTTCATGCCTTGGTCAAAAGCCCCTGGCTGGAGAGGTCATGAGCCCCCAGGGTAGAACCTGTTATCCTTATTTTGATAAATAGTCATCTTGTCAAACTGGATTCTAAGTATTTATGTTTATACTCATAGACCTGGGCTGCTCTCTGCCTTGTACAGAGAAGCCCTCTTTGCAGTTTTCTACATCCATTCAAGAGATGTAAAACTGAGACATCTTACATACATACATACATACATACACACACACACACACACACACACACACACACACACACACACACACAGAGAGAGAGAGAGAGAGAGAGAGAGAGAGAACCGTTACCACCATGACCACTACCACTAAGTCTCAAGGAATATTGAGAAAGAAGAGGCAGAATGAATGTTGTCTCTGGAGGAGTGCTGTGGAATGCGGTCTTCTGGACTTACACAGATTAGAAAGCGCTCTCCAGACTGTATCACATACCGAGGGGTTATTAGTAGTTGAAGGATGCCAAGGAAGGGAGAATCATTCTTCTCTGAGGGTGTGGCCACAGTTAGGAATTGTATGTTTCAATGGATGGCTCCACACCCAAGCACGTGGGCAGTACTAACTGGACTTAGTTGGTTATAAAAAGAGAGAGCGAGAGAGAGAGAAGGAAGGGAGAGGGAAAAGAAGGGAGGGAGAGGAGACAGATAGATATGAAGTTGGGAGAACAATGATAGGAAGTATCCAGGGAGGTGTTAGAGGAGAAAATGGCGATAGAAATGACATATTGAATTGTACATAAGTATGAAATTATCAAAGACTTAAAAAAGAGTTTTGTGAGTACAGAGGACCCTGGAGGAAATGCGTGTGGATAAAACTCTGATCCTAGTGACAAAACTATCAAGGCTCTGGGGGATAAGCAGCTGTGATACGCATGATCATCCCCAAATTATGGGGAAATATAAATTTTTCTGAAGGTTTAATGTTTTGAAACTTGTTAATAACAGTTTCATATCATAGAGATAAGAGAATGGTTACTATGGGGGGATCTATTTTTATATGTGACATAATGTAGATTAAATTTTATACTCATTTGTTAGGTACTAAAAAAGAAGGCATTTTCTATTTCCAGGGGGCAGATATGATATAAATTATATGCATGTGTGTATACATGTGCATTTATACAAGAATATGTGTATGGAGTTCACCATAGATATGGTCTGTCATTTTACTAGTATTACCGGTAACCTGTGAATGGAAAAAGAGAGGCCTTGTCCCCTGTCATTCATCTCCTCTGTGTTCCTTCCACAATCCCTAGCAGCTTTGACTTCGCAGGTTGGAAGGTTTTGTGTTCTGCATGGCTGCCCCTTACACTGCAGGCAGCTCAGCATCTCTCGCTTCCTGTAAAGACCAGATGAGTCTTGCTGCTTAGTTTGATCATCTAAGCTATGACAGTGGTGCTCAAGGACCACACCCTGGTTGGACTGCTAAATTATACATCTCTCTTATTTTCTATTTACTTATTACTCATATGTCAAGACTCTTCAAATGGATTTGGGAGATGAGGGATCGTGTCACAAGGTCTATCAATGTATTGTTAAGATTTATTAATGTATTGAATAAATCTTTTTATGTCTTTCACTATTAAAACAAGAACAAGAATAAAAATTTCTTCCACCAGAATGTTAGGAAAAGTATAATTTGTAATCAAGAATCACTGAGGTTTGAAAAATACGTGATAAACATCTTTTTCTTACTCATTTTGTAATTCTATATGTCAATGATAAATTTTTAAACTAAATATTAGTACAGGGCCAGAGGTTTGGCTCAATGGTTAAGAGTGCTTGTTGTTCTTGCACAGGACCCAGGTTCAATTCCAAGCACCCACAACTCACAACATATGTAACTCCAGTTCCAAGGCTTTCGGTGTGCTCTTCTGAGCTCTACAGGCCCTAAGCACTCAGGTAGTGCAGACATACATGTGGGAAAAACACTTGTGCAGACAGAATAAGAGAAAGTCAAAAAGGTTTTAAGTTCTCCATAGAAAATTTAGTTTTTGCCCCTTGAATAAAATAAAGCCAGTGATAGTAGAAGGAACCTTTCAGCCCCACAGAGTGATAAAATCGCTCATGTCTGTTTCCAGCCCCCCACATTCTGGCTTATGCTAAGATGCGTGATACTGTAAGTTATACCGAATAAACCATTCATCTAGGAACCTTAAAATAAGTTCATACCTCGTCTTTCAGCACGGACTCCTAACTTTTCTCACCACCTGCTGCAGTTAATCTCGCAAAGGGTAAGCCATATTAAATTGGCAAGCTCCTGAATGCCAATGGAGCTTACTAGAGAACGTGTATATGTGAAAATTTAAAACCTCTCAAGGTTCCAGATTAAACACCTACAAACTCATGTAAATATGTATCCACATAAGGCAGGGGAGCAGAATATGTGGCCATTTTTCCTCTAAAAATAAGCCCTACAGTTCCTTGAGTTCTAAATGCACTTACTAAAACTGTGCAGACAGTCCAGGAGTGTGGCAGCACCGAGGAACTTTTGGCTAGCTCATCAGAATTTGAACGAACCACCCCCACCCCCACCCCCAAATCCGGGGATAGGTTTTGAAACAGCTTAACTGAGGCTAACACACACTGACATCCTGTCTTTTGTAGGGTGGTTGAAAATGACTTTCACTGCTATAGAAAGGAGAAGAAGTGTGTATTTTTAGGAATTCACCTGAGCACACAGAACTGTTCGGAGAGCAGCTATTCTATTCTGGTCAGCTCCTGAAAATACCCCACAGAACAGCTGCTCCAGATCCGCTATGTTGGGAATTAAGTCGTACTACTCTGTTAATACCATGTCGCCTTATTTGTTGATGCTAAAAGAGCTTTTGGTCATTTACAGTAAAAAGGGGGGTGGGGTAGGAGCTGAGGGATAAGTGATTCTGCACATATAGATCACTAAGAAGTGGGATAGGACTAGGATAAAATTCCAGCGCATAGGAAAGTTAAGCAAGACTGCCTGCCAGGTATTAATCTTTCCTGATATGGCCAGTGGACTGTAGTTTATCTCAGAGATGTGAGTATCTTAGCTAATGTCATCAGACTGTAGATTTAAGTCTGCTGACTCTTTCTCAGTCTACAGCTGCACCGGGTTTTCCCAGGATGCCTCGCTTTGCGTGAGGGATAGTACCCGGTGCCCGCTTGGGTATCGCTGCCCTGCCCTCAGCCCCCTTGCTTGTCACGGTGCTCGTCTTGAGACAGGCCTTGAGAGTCTACTTTAGAATGTCTATGGGAGAGGTTGACTGGTTCCTCTCGGGTGCAACCGGCGGTGGGATAAAGGCTTCTTGGGCTTCGTATAAAGTCAGCTTCTTCCAATTATACACTGTTTGTTCAGTTTTGCTCTGGTTTCTTTTCGTCTCATGTAAAGTGTTCAGGGTCTTTGAATTTTCTCTCCTTCAGCCTTCTGCTGGTTGTCTTTATCATGAACATTCAAAGCAAGTTTAAGTCTGATTTCTCTGTTCCTAAGAACACCCTTGCTCCAGGTCTCAGGTGTTTCCTTTCTTTCCTTAAAAAAAAAATCATTTTATTTCACATGCATTGGTGTTTTTGCCTGCATGTATGTCTGTATGAGGATGTCAGGTCCCCTAGAATTGGAGTTATAGCTGTGATCTGCCATGTGGGTGCTGGGAATTGAACCTGGGTCCTCTGGAAGAGCAGCTCTTTTTTTTTTTTTTTTGTAGGATTTTTTTCAACTTTTAGATATTTTCTTCATTTACATTTCAAGTGTTATCCAGAAAGTTCCCTGTATCCTCCCCCCTCCCGGCCCTGCTCCCCTACCCACCCGCTCCCACCCCTTGGCCCCGGCGTTCCCCTGTATTGGGGCATATAAAGTCTGCATAACCAAGGGGCCTCTCTTCCCACTGATGGCCAACTAGGCCACCCTCTTCTATATNAAGGATCTTCACCAATCCTAAATCAGATAGGGGACTGATATCCAATATATATAAAGAACTCAAGAAGGTGGACACCAGAAAATCAAATATCCCCATTAAAAAGTGGGGCACAGAGTTAAACAAAGAATTCTCAACTGAGGAATACCAAATGGCTGAGAAGCACTTGAAAAAATGCTCAACATCCTTAATCATCAGGGAAGAGCAGCTCTTAATAAGACATCCCTCCAGCACCGGCTTTCTTGCCTTCTTGCCTTCTTTCCTTCTTTCCTTCCTTCCTTCCTTCCTTCCTTCCTTCCTTCCTTCCTTCCTTCCTTCCTTCCTTCCTTTCTCTTTTAATTTAAAAAAGAAAACACTTACTGAGAAGCATTCAGAATATCAACAAAACAGCTGCGGTTTTTTCTTTTTCTACGTTTGTTTGTTTGCACCTACAGGGTGGCCTTTTGTCAACAGAACAGTGCTTGTTCTCCTATAAGCTGCATCAGAAACAACTGAAGGTTAAAAAACAAAAACAAACCTAGTATTCCCATATAGAACTAAATTGTGTGCTGTGCACCAGCAAGATCCTGCTTTAAATTTCCGATTTACAACCCCAAGACTGTTCTAGGCAACTTTAGTGGCTACTGAAAGTACCACTAGGATAAGGCTAGTTAAAGACACATTCAGTAGTTTGTTAACTGTGCTAAGAGGAGGAGACGGAAGAGGAGCAGGAGGAGGACGAGAATGACAAAAATGTGCAGTTTTTAATACAAATCTTGCACAACTTTACATTTCAGCTTTTTTTTTTTTTAGGATAAAGGAGTGAATTGTGCACAGGGGGCTGAAATGCTTTACAGACAAAAAGAACCCTGTACTAGAACCAACTTACCTATCACCTCCCTCCTCCTCTTCATCCTCCTCTTCCTTCTTTGTTTGTTTGGTTTTCTTGTTCTTCCAGCCCTGTAGACCCACTTTTTTTTCTGCATCCAGTTTCCCTCTGGTTTGCCAGGCAGCAATACCCTTCCCTCTTTCTTTCAGCTCAGCAGCCTCCTCACAGGGCTGCTTGTCCTCCACAGCGGAGCTGCCCCACATCTCTCCTAGTATCTTTGCAACATCACCAATGGAAAAGCAAGTATGTCGGTTTTGATCTGGGGCCGTGACTCAGAACAGAACAGGAAGAAAGCTGAAGGAGGCCTCTGTGTGCTTTAGGGATCCGTGGGTTTTCCATTTGGTTTCTGCTTTGGGAGATGTAGGTTTTTATTTCTGTTTCAAAAGGAGCCTTGTCAGCTTTTTCCATGTCCCCTGTCTTCTGCAGACGGGTCATCCACCTCTCAGAGCGCTTCAGAGGACCCCGCCCCCCGAAGCTGACGGAAGCATCCAGATGCTTCTCGTGCTCCTCCCAGTGAATTTGCACAAAGAATTCACATGATGACATTGTTGCCTCGAAGCTTGTTAGGATCGGTGCTCTGTCGACATGGAGTTGGTTTTCCTCTGCGAGGCACAGAGTAACCCAGTGGTTGACCGGCTCTTGCTTGCCCCAGTACTGTCTCTATGGAGCTCAGTGTACTACAGTGGCTGTCCAGTTCCCATTTTCATCTACCATTGATTTACTCTGTTCTCTTTGGGAGACAGAGCATAGGTCCCTGTAGTGAAGGCCAGCAGAAAGACTTTGCCCTGTTATGAAACCAGTAAGCACGCATCTGCTTGGTACTGGAGGCTAAACGACTCTCAGTTTACATCTGACCGTGTTGGTATGTGTTCTGGCCTCAGTGCATAGTATTTTCATGGTCCTAGGAGCTTAAGGCTGGAAGAATTGGAAGGGGGATATTAAAGGTCAGGAAATAAAGTGGCTTTCTGATGCATGAATTTTCTTTGCAATATCTCCAGGAAAATATAAAATTGTCTCCATTGAGCATTTCTGGGTACAGATAACTTATTCCCAAGGCCAGTTTGTTTCTCTTCAAGATAGAAATTCTTATAATCTGTTAAGCCACCACTCCTTGTCTATAACTATAACTACAGTAGAAATACAACAGTGAAATGAGAATTCCTATCTCCTATTGCCTCTGGCCTCGTGTGCTGCCTTAACTCTATGGAATCTGGAAAAACCTTTGGAACCAAAATAAAAAGGAGGAAATGAGAGCCAGAATGAAGCCGGACTCCATAACCTGAATTTCTTGTGCATCATTAACTTAACCAAGGTGCCTACTAAGGCATGGCACACATAGGTATTGCACATAAAGCTGTGACCAGAACATGCCAGATGTCCTCCTGCAGAGAGAGAGAGGGAACCAGAACAAGTACCCAGATAAGGCAGAGGGCACAGATGGGTAATGACCAGAAAGACAAGTTGACTGGATGGCACCTTTTGGGTGGTCCTTTCAACAGGATGCCTTTCTGAAGAGGTAACATTTGGCCACTGTGATCACGGTGACCATGTGCCACTATTTGGTATTCTACTCATGATCATCATGAAGAATTGAGTTGCTGGTGACAGAGCTGCTCAGTGGCCGAGCATGCACATCTGTGGCAGGTGCTTGGCTCTGAGATCCATCTCTAGCACAGGGTCATCAGGCAGCGTGCACGTCTTTCCTCCCTCGCCTTATTTTATTGGATATGTGTTAAGTTGGAACCATCTCTTGATTGAGATAAGTTTTGTTGAGACTTGCAGGTCTTAAGAGAGGCCAACTTGTCTTCAACTTGATGGGCCACCACCCTCTGTCCACCTCTTGCTCATCTGTAACTGAGTTTTCACCTCCATATCTTGCTTGTATTAGAAACCTAATGGTTTCAATTGGCTATCATATGTATTATTTCTCTCTCTCTCTCTCTCTCTCTCTCTCTCTCTATCTCTATCTCTATCTCTATCTCTATCTCTCTGAAATGACACATCACACATGTCTGATTATTGTATTCCCTGAAGAACTTACTGATTCTCTGCATCCCATCTTCCCTTTTCTTTAACTTCATAATTTAAGCTGTCTTTGTACTATGGCTTCTGTGACCATGGAGGTTACTTGAAGGATTCCGGTGTTGCTGATAAAAATTGTAAGATCTGTTCATTAGAGTATGGACAAGGGAACAGACAGTCACCAGATAACAAAGAATGAAGTCAACCAGTGATAATGTAAATGAGAGTTTGGGGTCTAGAATATTGCTTGCAAGAGTTGCATGGTTTAAACAAAAACAAAACCCTTCTTACCTGTTGACAGACTGTCGGACCCGATCAATGCCATCTTGCTGTCATTTTGTCCTTTCGGGCTTTTCTGGACACGCATTCTGTTACCTGAGCATTTCCCACCTGGCTCTCCACCTGCCTCCTGAGCAGCTGTGGCCCAGATCCCATCCTGTGGCACAAGGTTCCCCATGTGTCATGACATACCTAAATCCGTCTCTCTGTACTAAGCTCTTTGAGGTTTGGGACGGGGACAATGCCATCCCCTTCTTTGTTTTTTTATTGTTTGTTATTGGGTTAAAAGGCGTGTCACATAGAAGTGGCCGATGGGAAGTGCTTGACAGCGTCGTACAATCACTACTCCTAAGCATTCTCACAATCCCAGAAGGAAATTCTACCCTTGCTTGGCAGCTCTTTTCTGTTCCTTTCCTCCCTGGCCTCTGGCAAGCGCTACTTGTTACATTTATATCCTTGGTGGTTTGCAAAGTACCTTGCCAGAATAAGTGCTTAACAACTTCTTACTGGACTAATATAAATGGATTAAAAATTCCAAAGAGAGAGCTGTCTTGATTTCAGTTGCTTTACTTATCCAGACAATGTTGGACTGACCACAAGCCAGGCCATGTGCCGGGGGACAGGGCACAGGAAGTGAACAATGTAGCTACATCCTTGCTGTCATGGAGACTATATAGTCTGTCTCAGGGTTGGATCATAGAAACATTGCGTGCTTCACTCATGATATTTGAATTTTTTAGTAGCCAAACACATTCATTAAATGTTGCTGCTGTTAGAGTTTCTGCAAACTAGTCACTGAAATCAACCCAAATGTTCTTTTCAATGGTAGTGAAGAACAGAAGGCTGATGTTTGGTCCCAGTGCTAACTTAGAGCACCAGCAGGCTGCATTCTTAGTGGAGCAATGCACACTAATTCTGCCAAATTCCTGTTGAATTTTACATCGAAGCACATTTCAGTTTGAACGAGGAACATATATTAGTTACCTTTCTCAGGGCTGTGAGAAGATAGCCCTCAAATGAATGGAGGAAGGCTTTGGCTAGGCCCACAGTTTGAGGGTGTAATCTGTCATGCTGGGAGACTTTTATTAGCAAGAGATTGAGGCAGTAGGCCACATGCCATCCAAACTCAGAAAGCTGAGCCTAATGGCTACCAGTGCTCAGCTCACTGTACAGCCTGCTCCTGATCCAGTCCAGGAAGCCCCACCCTGGACTGGTACTGCCCTTATTCATGAGGTTTCCCACCTCAATTAACTTAGTCTAGAAATTCCTACAGAGACGTGGCCAGAGGCAAATCTGTATCCTGCCAAGTTGGCAACTGGCTGGAACCCCCCCATTTTGTGGTTTCAGTTGCTACACGTGACTCATGCGCTCCCTGTTGCTCCATACAGTTCTGGGAAGTTGGTGGGGTGCTGAAAAGGTAATTTCAAGTGTGATATATATCAAATAAAAATACAGGATTCTACAAGAACATACCCTAGAGAATCCAAAACCAATTGTGAGTTGTGGGAAGTCTCTAAGAGTAAGCAGAAAGCTGTGTGACAAGCTGTAGTGGTTTAAATATGCTTGGCCCAGGGAGTGGCACTATTTGGAGGTGTGCCTTTGTTGAAGTAGGTGTGGCCTTGTTGGAATAGGTGTGTCACTGTGGGTGTGGGCTTTAAGACCCTCATCCTAGCTCCCTAGAAACCAGTCTTCTCCTGTTTGCCTTCAGAACAAGATGTAGAACTCTCAGATCCTCCTGCACCGTGCCTGCCTGGATGGTGCCATGTTCCCACCTGGATGATAATGGACTGAACCTCTAAACCTGTATGCCAGCCCCAATTAAATGTTGTCCTTATGAGAGTTGCCTTGGTCATGGTCTGTTCACAACAGTAAAACTCTTAGACAGAAATTGTGTTTTAAGAGTAGAGAATCAGGTTACATACACCTCACCTCTGTATTAGTTTTCTGTTATTGTGACAAACACTGTGACCAAGGCAACTTAGAAAGGGAAAAGTTTAATTGGGCTGACAGTTTCAGAGAGTTACAGGGCTGGGTGGTGGAGCAAGGTCTGGCAGCTGGAACAGCAGAGAGCTCACATCTGGACCTGCAAATGGGAGACAGAGAGGCACATTGAGAATGGAACCAGTCTTTTGAAACCTCAAAGCCTGACCCGAATGACCCTTCTCCTCTAACAAGGCCAAATACCCTAACTCTTCCCAAACTGTTCCACCAAATATTCAAACATATGAGTCTATGGCAGTGGTTCTCAGCCTCCCTAACACTGTGACCTTTAACACAGTTCTTCATGTTGTGGTGACCCATAACCATAAAATTATTTTCATTGCTACTTCTGTAACTTTGCTACTTTTCTGAATCATAATGTAAATATTTGTATTTTCCAATGGTCTTAGAGTGACCCCTGTGAAAGGGTTGTTGCACTCCCAAAGAGATCACAACCCATAGGCTGAGAACTGCTGGCTTATGGGGTCATTCTCCTTCAAACCCCCATACTGCTTCTCTGCCTTCGGCACCCTGGGAGTGAGTGAGCTGTATCTATCTCAGTAGGACAGAGATGAGTTTGCATTTGCAGTTCTTAGACTTTTGCTGATCATAAATTCCTGTTGTTTTTGTTCTTAACCTTTCCAAGGATTGTGTTGTGTTGGAGAGAACATTTATGTTACTGTGTTTTCGGTCACAATCTATCCATTAGCCCAAGTCAGTTCATTTGAGGAGAATGTGAACTCCAAAGATTCCTTAGGGGTTTTGTTGTTGTTATTTATTTTTGTGGCTGTATTACTTTAAAATATCACTTCTGGCCACTGTTTTCAGGGTAGGCCCTTACCTCCTGAGCATGGTAAAGTAGGTCTACCGCCCTTCCTTCTTCAACGCCCGTGCCACAGTCTCATTGGCCTCATGGGATGCTTTTACAGAGAGGAACTAGAGTAAAATTTCCTCTGACCTTCAGGGACTCTGTTGACCAAACAGAGCCACATGTGGCATTTTCTAAGTGACTGAGGCACCTGTGTGTCATTCTTCTGGTGACAGTCCTCCTCCTGCTGCTCTGAGCCACTGGGACACACGGTTTCTTCTTAATAACTGCTACATAAGAGTGTCTTGTAATTAGATGCTCTCAAGAAGAGCGTACAGACAGAGGGGCCGCCAAAGGCAGAGCTGCATCATAGATACCATTAATCAAACACATTCCAGGTGGTGGGAAGGTGGCTGGAGGATGCTCATGAAACTGTCAGAGTCACCTTTGACTTCCATGGGTGCCCAGCTCTCCTGTTCCCACAGCCAGGCAGGGGGCCCACACACAGCCACTGTGTGGTTACCTCACATCTCTGTTTGGGTTTCTGAGAAACAGGTACTTTGGGGTACCTTCTTTCTCAACCCTACCAGGTAAAGCAGCTAGTGCCTGCTTCCTTTCCCAAGAACCACTTAGAGATCAAGGGTAGAGATGGGACCAAACTCTATTCATTCCACAGTGAGCCTTAGTCTCCTTCAGGCATCTTCAAGGTGGTTCTTTCTCAGTGACACTTAAGATTTAAAGACAGGTGATTCACCACAATCCCAATATATTTTTCAATCTTTGCCCCAGCCCCCACCTCTCACCATGTTGGCCGAGCCCTTCTACCCTTCCTCCTCGTACATTGTCAATGTTCTCAGTCTCATTCTGATCTTATGCCCCACGATGAAGAAATTCCCACAAGGGAAGGAATCAAAACATACATCTCTCTAATAAGTCCATTTCCATCCCTGTCACATTTTCCCATGACCCCTAGATTCTAGGATGGTAAGAGGCGCAGGTAGAGTATTTCTTTGGTATCATCCCACAGACGCCAATCTAAACAGCCCAGTCCTATTCACCCAGTGTCTCTGCCCCAAATCCAGTCTGTGTGAGTGTTCACACAGCTCTTCTTGCCAGAAGGACACACTGTGATGCGTATATTGGTCTCTTTGCAGATCCCTCCGGCTTGATGGGTGTTGGAGAACACGATGCCCTGGTTAGGTTCAACAAGGCAAACGGAAACTCATGCTTCAATCAGCCGGGGGAGTTACAGAATTCTGAATGTTCTTCCGTCTCTCATAATTTCAGTTCATAGTAAATTGCAGGAAGTGTGGTGTGCTCATGAAGTCATTCCCATTACCACCCTCTAGGCACTGATTTTAGAGGAACGAGAGAGTGTCACACACCGGGGGTCAGTTAACTACGTGTGTGTTGGGAAGGCTCAGGCTGGAAGGCTCATACCATGTGCGGATCCTGCTGACAGCGATGCACTTTCACTAATTGGATGTGGGAAGGTGTTTGGCACTTCACTTTCCTGAGTGTCACTTTCATAACCTCTCACACCCCCTGCCCACCTACAGAGTCTGTCACGTGGCCCCCTCCCCACCAGTTTGACACAAGTCCTATTACTTTCTAAATAGCACTTAGACTGTCATATGGAGCATTAGCCTTGAAGATTTGCAGCCCATGTTGTAATTTTTTGAGGATGAAAATTGGTTAAATGACAGGAGAAATATGGTAGTTCACAAAGAAAATTCTTTGCGAGTTTCATTTTCTGTTCTAATCATTCATACCCTTGTCAGTAACCTCATTAGGTCAAGGGCTCTGAGGCATTTTGTACAAAATGGGTGTGTGTTCCAGCGACTGTGGCACACATCTTTAGAATCTGATCAGTGACTTTCCTTCCTGTTTGGGAGAATAGTCATTTTCAAATGCCTCTAATTTTTAACTTGGAAAATTAATACCGCACAATGAGGTTTGCCTCAGGAGCCCATTGAAGCTAGATGTTCCAGTTCCTCTCACATTTACCACAAGTCTGAGAACTCCACAAACTTGAGCCAGCAGCGTCGAAGGTCAGACAGATGAATTAGCTTCCTCATGAGGTTGTTGGATGTTGCTCTTTTACTGTTACTACTTTTATTTGGCTGATAGTTCCCAGACATCTGAGGCAATGTGCCTGTGCCCTGGATTTGAATATTAAAGGATTCCTTCCTTCCTGGAATAATAATGAGAAGAACAGCCAAGTTCATGTTGATTGTGGAGGCAGACAGAAACCTCCCTATCTCTCTGGACATGCCTGGGTAACAGGGATAACAGCAGCCTTGTGGCACCATGCTTCCAGCTCACATCTGGAGTAGCTGGGCAGCACCGAACAGATGCTGATGGGAATTGGGTCAGCAGAGCAGTAGAGCATGCATGGGTCTCTCTTTTCTTCTGGTGACAGACATCACACATCCTTCATGCTAATTTTGACAGCGACACCTTGCTCTGAAACACGAAGACATTCGTTACTGTCAGCTTTGGAATCAAGAGGTAAAAGTCAAACTAGCTCCCAAGGATTTATAAAATGCCACCTCCTCATTCCCATAATCCTCTTGCTACTCAGGTGTAGGGTAGAGAAAGGGGATTCGAAAGGAGCTGTGAGTTCTCACATAGGCATTGTTGAGACTTCTTGGCTGTAGATGCCAGAAAGTGTGCTTAATTCACAGGGACCATCCGTCCTCTGAAAGAAGTCACTCTCGTAAGAGAAATGGACAGCAGGAAGACATGGAACAGTGACATTCAATGAGTCCTTGTCACCAACAGTCATTAGCATGCAAGCTGGCTGTTAGTTTTCTGTGTTTTATGTTATAGTCTTGACCAAGGAGGAGCTCCTGGAACAAAAGAAGCAGTTAATATCACACGAATTATTATTTCTTTCTGGAATGCTTTGTATTTTTAGCACCAATGAGATCCTTCCCCGTCCCAGTGTGCCTCTAAAAATTTAAAGAGAATCAAAGAATGCATAATTTATATCTGTCCCAGAGGCAACAGAGTGACTCACTGGTGTCCATGAAGGAATGATTTTAAATTTCATGTCTTATGCAAGAGGTGATTTTTATGTGAAAACTGCAAGAACTGGCCTCAGGGATCTCTAGGTAATTATCCCTCTAGCAGTAGAGAGAGGTTCCACTGGGATTATTGCTGAGAGCAGTGGTGGATCAGCTATGCCCTGGTGAATCATGGTGAATCATGGTTGCCACAACGGAACACATAGCAACGGTTACCCTGCACAGAGCACACCTCACTTTAACCCCGAAGAGCTCTACTGTGGTTTGGTGTGTCTCAAAAGGCAGCTGAGTCTAGATTTCCTGTGGAAGAATTCAGGGCAAGAATGGGCGTGATGTCTGCTTATCACAACAGTCCCTCAAACTTGTTTTCTTCACTTTGCTCCCCGGGGCATTCTGACAATGGAGCCAGTGAATCCATTAGTCCTTGACTCCCTCTGCTGTTCGCATTATGCCAGAGACTCTTCACCCAGACCCCAGGCTTATGGAATGCTGGATTTGGAAAGGCCTTGGTGGCTTCTAAGAGAAGAGATGTCAGAATTATATTCTTCCATCCTCAGCTTTGTAAAAATCCATGTCTTATTCTTTGAGCCAATCTAGTTTTAGCATTTCATGGCGATTGTTTTGTTCTCTGGGAAAATCCCAATGCCAAGGAACAAAATTGTACAGCCTACCTAGTAAGGGAAGGGACTTCTCTAAGCAGTAAAAGGCTAGAAGACCTGGGAAGATCTATATTTGAGCTACATTTCTCTATTGCCTCTTGTTTATCAATGTACACTATATATGTGTAGATACATGCACTTTAGATTCTAAATGGCAGTCTTTCTTTTTCATCAAAGAATTGTCTTGATAAGCCCATGGTCTCTTAATATGTGCAAAACTTTCTGGATATCAGAGTGCCCTATCTCCCTGGGTCCTGTGTTCTTTTTGTCTCTGGGGTGAGTCTAGTTCTTGGCCCCTCCCACAACAATATGTAAATATGTGGAAAGCAAACATGGATTAAGAGATTCGCCATTGTGACCCCTTCATCTCTCAAACAAGGACTAGAGGTCTTGGGTCCCTTCTCTCCTTTTTATATAACAATCTCCATCAAAACTGATGGAGATTTTTAGCAATTCAGCACAGCTTCTCCCATGAGTTCCCCCAATGTCTATCTTCAGTTTGAAGCCCTGTGTTTAGCTCTTGTTTGAGGTTTCCAATTTTATGTTTTCTTCTCTGGCATATCTAACTGGAAGTTTTAAATTTAAATGTTTTCAAGTGAAACAAATTATATTTTACGTTATAATCCTTTCCTATTTTTCATTTGCTTTCTTGGTTAAATTCATCAATATTCCATTTGCTTCCTAAATAGAAAGTCTTGAAGACATCCTCAGTTATTTTTAGTGTCTTGAACAATGTTAGATGTTAAAGAAACAGACACCAAGAAGGGGAGCCCTGAGGATCAGGAGTTCAAGGTTCATCCTCAACTGTGTGTCAAGTTCAGTACTATCTTAGGCTACACATCTAATCAATCAACCAATAAATAAATTAATAAGAAAAGAAAGGAAGAGCAAAGAACGCTGAGACAGTGCTAAGTATTTTGCTCATGACGTTCATAGACATTCGTTTGAACTGATTTTAAAAGCATATAGTTATTTGTGAC
Organism: Mus minutoides; assembly: GCA_902729485.2. Lineage (NCBI taxonomy): Eukaryota > Metazoa > Chordata > Mammalia > Rodentia > Muridae > Mus > Mus minutoides. Next base: position 51,984 of record LR749571.1, read on the forward strand.
TATAGAACTAATTATGGGTGAGACATAGACTACTTGAATTAGTCAGGGATCTCTAGAGTCACAGAATTTATGGGTTCTCTCTCTATATTAAGAGAATTTATTGTAATAACTTAAAGTCTGTAGTCTAGCTAACCCAATGATGGGCAACTGTGAATTGGAAATCCAAAAATCTAGTAGTTGCTCTGCCCCACGAGGCTACTTGTTTCATCTTGTCTGCTTTACAAACTGGAGTCCTGAAGAAGTAGGTTCCAATAGATGTGCTGGCAAGTAAGTGCAAGCAGGTGAAGAAGAGTGAGTCTTCCTTCTTCCAATGTCCTTATGTAAACTTCCAGCAGAAGTCATGGCCCAGATTAAAGGAGTTCCCACCATGCCTGGATCTGGAACTTGCTCTGTTCCAGGCTGGTCTTGAACTCAGAGATCTGTTTGCCTCAGTCTCTTGGGATTAAAGGCACAGACTACCTCACCTAAGCCTAAGCTTTTTTCGTGGCCACTAAAGTCTCAAGATCTCCATGTCAAGATCCATGTCAGAAGCCTGTATCTTCCAGCCTCAAGATCTAGATCAAAGGTGTTCCTGTATTTCTGGATTGTAGTTTATTCCAGATATAGTCAATCTGACAATATTACATTTTATAAGTAAGGATGCTATGAACATAATGGAACATGTGTACTTGTTATATGTTGGAGTATCATTTGGGTATATGCCTCAGAGTGGTATAGCTGGGTCTTCAGTAGACTATTCCCAATTTTTTGAAGAGCTGTAGATTGAAATTAGGTCTTCTTTGAAGGTCAGATAGGATTGTGCACTAAAGCCATTTGGCCATAGGCTTTTTTTTTGGGGGGGGGTGAATTATAATGATTGCTTCTATTTCCTTAGGGGTTATGGAACTGTTTAGATAGTTTATCTAATCCAGATTTAACTTTGGGACCTGGTATATGTCTAGAAAATCATTACTTTCATCTAGATTTTCTAGTTTTGTTGAGTATAGGCTTTTGTAGTAAGATCTGATGATTTTTTGAATTTCCTCAGTTTCTGTTGTTATGTCTCCCTTTTCAGTTCTGATTTTGTTGTTTTCTTTACTGTCTCTATGCCCTCTAGTTAGTCTGGCTAAGGGTTTATCTATCTTGTTGATTTTCTCAAAGAACCAGATCTTAGTTTTGTTGGTTATTTGTATAGTTTTCTTTGTTTCTAATTGGTTGATTTCAGCTCTGAGTTTGATTATTTTCTGCCAACTACTCCTCTTGAATATATTTGCTTATTTTGTTCTAGAGCTTCCAGGTATGTTGTTAAGTTGCTAGTATAGGATTGCTCTAATTTTTTTATGAAGGTACTTAGTGTTATGAATTTTTCTTTTAGCACTGCTTTCAATATATCCAATAAGTTTGGGTATGCTGTGCCTTCGTTTTCATTAAATTCCAGACCATCTTTAATTTTTTTCTTTATTTCTTTCCTGACCAAGATATCATTGAGTAGAGAGTTATTCAGTTTCCATGCATATGTAGAATTTCTCCTGTTTTTGTCGTTATTGAAAACCAGCCTTAGTCTGGGGTGATCTGATAGAATGCATGGAATTATTTCAATCTTCCTGTATCTGTTGAGGTATGTTTTGTGTCTGATTATATGGTTAGTTTTGGATAAGGTACCATGAGGTCCTGGGAAGAAAGTATATTCTTTTGTTTTAGGGTGAAATGTTCTGTACATATCTGTCAAATCCACTTGGATCATAACTTGTTAGTTTCACTGTGTTTCTGTTTAGTTTCTATTTCCTTGATATCTCTGTTAGTGAGAGTGTTGAACTCTCTCATATTATTGTGTGAGGATCAATGTGTGTTTTGAGCTTTAAGCAACGTTTCTTTTAGAAATGTGGTTGCCCTTGCATTTGGGTTGATGTTGATGTTCGGAATTGAGAGTTCATCTTGGTGGATTTTTTTTCTTTGATGAGTATGAAGTATCCTTCCCATTTTCCTTTGATAACTTTTAGTCAAAAATATATTTTATTGGATATGAGAACGGCTACTCCAGATTGTTTCTTGGAACTCTTTGCTTGTAAAATTTTTTCCAGCCTTTTAGTCTGAGGTAGTGCCTGTCTTTGTCATTGATGTGTGTTTCTGGTGTGCAACAAAACACTGGGTCCTGTTTCTGTATCCAGTCTATTAGCCTATGTCTTTGCATTGGGGAATCGAGTCCATTGACGTTGAGAAATATTAAAGACCAATGATGGTTCGTTCCTGTTATTTTTGTTGTTCGTGGTGGTGTTAATGTTTGTATGGTTCTCTTTTTTTGGGTTTGTTGTGAGGTGATTTATGTTTTGGGTTTTCTTGGCTGTGGTTTCCCTCCTTGTTTTGGCGTTTTCCTTCTATTATGCTCTGTAAGGCTGGATTAGTGGAAAGATAGTTTTAATTTGTTTTGTCATGGAATATCTTGGTTTCTCCATCTATGGTGATTAAAAGTTTTGCTGGGTATAGTAGCCTGGGCTTGCATTTGTGCTCTTTTAGGGTTTGAATGACAACTGTCCAGGATCTTCTGGCTTTTAGAATCTCTGTTGAGAAGTCTTGTGTAATTCTGATAGGTTTGCCTGTATATGTTACCTGACTTTTTCCCCTTACAGCTTTTAATATTCTTTTTTTTTTCTGAGTATTTAGTGTTTTGATTATAATGTAATGGTAGTAATTTGTTTTTTGGTCCAATCTATTTGGTGTTCTGTAGACTTCTTATATGGTTATGACCATCTTTTTCTTTAGGTTAGGGAAGTTTTCTTCTATGATTTTGTTGAAGATGTTTTCTGGCCCTTTGCATTGGGAATCTTCTCTAGCTTCTATTCCTATTATTCATAGGTTTGGTCTTTTCATTGTGTCCTGAATTTCCTGGGTGTTTTCAGTTAAGAACTTTTTGAAGTTTGTATTTTCTTTAACTGTTATGTCAATATCTTCTGTGATATCTTCTATGCCTGAGATAGATTGTATCTATCTTCTATCTCTTGTATTCTTCGGTGATGCTTGTATCTATAACCCCCGATCTCTTTTCTAGGGTTTCCATCTCCAGGGTTGCCTACCTTTGTGATTTCTTTATTGTTTCTATTTCCATTTTTAGATCCTGGCCAGTTTTGTTCAATTCTTCTACCTGTTTAATTGTGTTTTCTTTTATTTCTTTAATGGAGTTATGTCCTTCTTAAGGTCCTCTATCATCTTTCTGGGATGGGATTTTGGTTGGAATCTTGATTTTCAGGTGTATTAGGATATCCAAGGCTTGCTGTGGTGAAAGAACTGGTTTTGATGGTGCCATGTGTCATTGGTTTCTGTTGATTATGTTCTTGTGCTAGCCTCTTGCCATCTGGTTATCTCAGATATTAACTGACCTTGCTATCTCTGACTGGATCCTGTCCCTGCTGTGAGCCTGGTTATGATGGACTTCCTGGGAGTCCAGATATCTCTGAGTGTGGACATAGAGGCTGGGGGCTAGAGCACCTGATCTGTTTCTGGGTGCAGTTATGGCTTGAAAGCATGACGTGTCTTCAGAAGGGCAGATAGGTCCTGAGTAAGCTGGGTCCCATGGGGGTCCCGGTTAGGCAAGGTATTGAGGTAGGGAGTGTCTCACCTGTGAGCCTGGTTGTGATGGATCTCCTGGGAGTCAAGCTGCTTCTGGGTATGGGAGGGATTCTGGAGTGCTGGCTTTGCCCTGGGCTGATTTGCAGGCTGGAAGTAAGATGTGTCTTTGGGAGCACAGTGTGGATCTTGAGTTTTCTTAAGTTGTTAACAAATGAATGTATGTGAAAGAAAGGAAACCACCACAACAGTTGAAGTGCCATGGCATGACCAGGTTCATTTGGGGGATCATGTGATAGTGGAGAACCATGGTATGAAGCTGAGATAGGCAGCTGCACTAGTGTGGAAAGACTTCCTATTCTGCTAAAAGGGTTTCTCTCCATCCTAAGTAGGATTTTGAGTGAAAGAACGTCTCTATTCCTGCGTGTAGTAATTTAAGGGGAAGCAACTCTTTCTTAGAACCTTACTGGAGTATCTTCTGTTTAGAACCATGATAAAATCAAGAGTTTCAAGGTAAAAAAAAAATCACTGGGGCCAGCAAGACCATTTCCAGAAAGATCTCTCCTATGTTTCTCTGTTGATATATCATACTCCAGTAGTTCCAGCCTTCCCTGTTTTGTACTCAGGCCTTTGATCCATTCATAACTGAGCTTCTTACAGAGTGAAAGGTACAAATCTGGCTTCATTCTTCAAGTGCATGTCTAGTTTCCCAAGAAATGTTTGATGAAAAGGACGCTCCTTTTCCAATGTGTGTTTTTGTCACTGTTGTCAAATGAGGTGGGTGAGCTGTATATTTCATTCCTGCATCCTCTATTTACGTATTTGGTTGGCCTGAGCATCTCCTTCTGGAGCCCTTGTTGTTTGACTCTGTTCTATGATTTGAATGAGTTTTGAGATGCCTCCAAGAACATTTTACCTGCTTAGTATTAGATTTAACTATCCTAGTTTTTATGTGTGTGTGTTTCTATATGGAATTTAGGATTTATCTTTCTAGTACTATCAAGAGCGTTGTTGGAATATTTGTGTCTTGAGTATATAGGGCAGTTTTGTTAATGTATACATTTCCACACCATTGAGCCTGCCATCTCTCTATCTTCTGCAGTTGCTTTCTTCAGTGTCGAGTTTATGTTGTTGAGGTCTCCTACCTCTTTGCTTTGGCATCTTCATGAGCCTTTAGCTTCCCTTTCTGAAGGTACAGTAAACCTGGATGTTTTTTCATGTCTTCTCTCTAGGCAAACTCGTTGGCATATAGGAAATGCTGGGTTTTGTATGTTGCTCTGACATCTTGTCCCTTGCTGAATGCTGTAGGTTGAGCTTCCCTGTGGGATGTGTAGAGTTGTGAGTATAAGATCACGCCATCTACTGCTTGACTTCTTCTTCCCTTTCTCTTTGCATCCCATTGGTTTCTTCCTCTCACTGCTCTAGGTAAGACGTCAAGCACATATTGAAGGATGGGAATATGTTCTCATTCCAGATTTCAAAAGAAATGCTTGATTTCCCTTCCTTTACTAGAATGATTACTGCATTTATTTTAAATATGACTCTCACTATGTCCAGATATATTTCTTCTATACTAGTGTTTTCAGAACTGTACCTGGACCATCATTAAATGTCTTTTCTGTTTCTACCGAGATGCTTGTGTGATTCTGTCTTTAAGTCTGTTTATGCAGTTTATTAGATTTATTGACTGAAAGAGGGATAACCAACCTCATGTCTCTGAGATGAAACCAACTTGGATATGATGTAGCATATCAGGGATGTATTCTTAATGTCAGTTTGCAAGTATTTTGTTGAGAATTTTTATGTCTATGATCATCAGAGATATTTCTCTGGTTTCTTTTTTTCTGTTATATCTTTATCTGGCTTGGGGCTATAGTTTAATATTAACTTTGCAGAATGAATTTGGTAATGTTCTTTCCTGTTGTATTTTTCAAAACAGTTAAAGAAGTCTTAGTTCTTTCTTCAAAAGTTAGTGTGATTCACCAATCAATCTTGTCCTGGACTTTTCTGCATGGGGAGACTGTTGAAATACTGCTGCATTTTCGTTGCTTGCCTTTAGCGGTCTGCTTAAGTTGTTTATAATTTCTTGATCTCATTTCATAGGTCATATTTGTTTAGGAATTTGTCTAACTCTTCTAGAATTTTCGGCTTTGGATGATATAAGATTTCAAAGAACTGCCCATTGAATCTTTGGATTTCATTAGAAGTCTGTTAGAGCAAACCCCGTGTCATGCGTAAACTTGTTACTGTATGTCTTTACTCTTGGCTAGCTTTACTACGGATTTGTGAACCTTGTTTATCTTTTCAAAAGGCCAATTCCTTATTTGGCTGAATCTCTGCATTGTTCTTTTATTCTCTATTTTATTAATTTCTGCCTAAGTCTATTGCTTATTGCCTCCTCCTACATTTGGGCTTGGCTTCTTCTTTTTCTAGAACCTTAAATTGAATTGTTATATTATTTATTCAGCATCTCTGATTTTTTTTTAATGAAAGCACTCATAGCTATGACCTTCCCACTTAAAACCACCTTAGCTGTATCTGAGAGGTTGCTACCATTTTTATTTGGTTTTAGGCATTCAAATTTTTTTCCTCTCTCATTTATTGCTTTTCTGGCTCTTAGGGCTGTCGATGAGAGAGATCTTGTTATTTCAATGAATTTCTCTTGCAAGTGAGTTGGTGATTTTCCCTTTTAGTTTTGAGTATTGTTTCATTTGTTGTTCTAAATTTATTTGTTGGATTTTTTTTAAAAAAATGTTTTTGCTTTAATAGGTCATAGAGCAGTTCTTCTCCAGTCATGTCCATTTGGATGCCGGCTTTTTTCTGTGTTTGGGAAATTTTCTTCTGTCATTTCATTCAGTGAATTTCCTGTCTTTAGACTTTATCTCAGCTCCTTCTTCTTTGTGGTATGAGTGGTTTGTATGTGTTCAAAAGGGATCCTAATTAGATCAAGGAAGTAGGGATCTAGAAAGGACCAACGTGAGCTAACAGTGTGTACAGAATGGCTGGTCGAACTGCGGCATGGCTTAGAAAGGGGGAAGTTGGACGGGAAGGGGAACCTTTTAAGAGGCTGTTGAAGTACTTAGATGGAAGTGATGGATGGATTTTAGGGGAATACACTCATGTTTAAGGACTTGGAGCTCATCGGTGTCCATTAAGTGTTTCTTAAAGCTGCATTTTACGGCATAACACCATTCACTCAATGGCTTTTTGAAATATAAATGTTTACTATCTACACACGCTGTAAGCACAGAGGGTTTGACAGACTTATACCTGTGGGTAATGGATGTCATAAAAATCATCACTTTATACTGTCTACCTGCCCAGCCTTGTCATTCTCAAGTCAGACCTTTGGGTAGCCAGCACAAACAGATGCAACTTGGCTCTTGAATGAAATGTGTCTAGTCTCATCAATGGAATGAGTTTCAAAAATCCAGTGATTGTGGACACGAAAATAACAGCGATAATAGTCACAAACTTGCAGATCAGTCCAGGAGCGCGACTGACCACATAGGGAGAAAGACAGGACCCGCCCCCACCAGGACCCGCCCCCACCAGGACCCGCCCCCACCTAAAACAGGTGTGGGGTTGGTGCGTGGCAGTTTTAGGAGCTTGATTCTTTCTTACTTGTGCATTTTGTATTTCTTAACTTATCATTTCTTTGACTCCTAGAAGTTCAGGGGGAGTTGGCTCCTCTAAGGAAAATGTTTCTGGGCGGAGGTTGTCAGACAGACACACTGGTTTGGTTAAAGTCTGACTTCCACAGTAGTTTGGTTGAAGTCTGCCTTTCTCCCATTTGGTGACTGTAGTGACTGGTCCCCGCCTTCTTGTGGGAACCATCTGACATGGTGTCTGATCAGCTTCCTCGGCACAGCTAGAATGTTCAGGCAGGTTTGGTGTGTTCTTGATGTACATCATTATCCACAGATAGTGTATGTGTCCTAGGCCCGTGTCTGCTCCGGAAGGTACCATGTACACCGGGCCAAGAGAAAATGGCTTTTGAATTAGCTTTTCAAGGCAAAACATTTATCTGACAGCTTTTACCAAAATATGTGGCTATAGTTATATGCCATCCTAAATAAGTCAACCTTATAAATAACAGTGCCACTTGTCAAGGAAGTGAGAAGGGGGTGTTATTCCACCACAAAGGAAGATTCATCACCTAGGGATTTTTCATATTATGTTTTTCAAGTACAATAGATCAAACTTTTTTATAGAGTGGGAACATTTCTGTGGTATTTTGTTTTTAGAGGCCCAAAGTAAGCATGTTTAAATGTCAGAATGCTTTAAAACTCAAACAGGCTATATTCTCATTAGAGAGCAGCCTGGCTGAAATTCATAAATTGAAATATTCTGCCATAAAGTTTATTGTAAACAAAAATCCCGGAAAAGGCATGTGTGCTACTCCATAAATATCAAGCTTTGGGTTTTACATGTAAAGATGCAGGAAGTGACATAATCAAAGCCTGGTGCATGGAATCATCTTCTCTTTAATGCTGATTCTTCTCCTCGAGGGCTGTGGGGAGGAGGCGTGCAGGTGAAACCCGGACCCCTTCCTCAGAGCTCGTGGGCTGTGGGGAGGAGGCGTGCAGGTGAAACCCTGACCTTTTCCTCAGAGCTGATGCTTCTGATCTTCAGTTCTGTGTCTTTAAATCCTGATCGTTCATGACTCCCATGCTCCTTCTTTTTATAAAATTAATTAATTATTAGGGCACAGCTAGACAGAGGTAAAATGATCTTTGAGAGTTACATTAATCATTTCAAGTAATTAAAAAAAATTTTAACAAAGCGCTTTAGGCAGGCAGTTTATTAGATACAATTTTGTTCATTTTAAAACATTAAATATTTAAAAGCACGCTAGAATGCTAGATAAAAGAGAGAATGATAGAACTCGCTGGGCTGAAGATCACATTATTTTTAAAACAAAATGAGATTTTTACAAAAGGATCGTTGGGCTGGGGAGATGGCTCACTGGGCCATGCAAGCCCAGGGAAATGTCTGAGAGTCCCCATAACACACATAGAGCTGGGTGGAATGCTCACATTCATAACCTTAAGGCTGCAAGGGAGCTGGATTCAGGAAAATTCTCAGCATCTCACAGGCCAGCTGGTCTTTGAGTACGCAGTGGGCATCAAACAAGTGACCCTGTTTTAAACAAGATAAAGGTGAGGACCAAGATACACTGCCTACTTACTGGTCTTCACAGAAACACCCCATCATACCACTCTTAATACCACACACTCATAGACACACACACACACACACACACACACACACAGAGACAGATACACACACACACACATATACATGAATTTAAAAATGAGTGCTGGAGAAGGTCTCTCAGTGGTACAGCACTTGGTAAACAAGTGCATGGTGCTGAATTTAGTCCCTAGAACTGGGGAGACAAACTTAACAGAACGCTGGTCTGGAGGAGAAGTCCTCAATGCTGTCTATAACACGTGTTGTTTGGCAGCAAGTCTAAGGGCACCTCGGATGCTTAGACTCTGTGTGGCTAAGATTCTCTTGCTTGCTTTCCCTCCCGGCCTCCCTTCTGCACTGGGGTGTCAGGAGCACACACTTGTGCTCCCCCCCCCCGCCTTAATCCACTCTCATGCATTTTGAAAATCTTCTTGGAAAACCCAATCCACAATAGGCATGCAATGCTCTTGTCAGATTATGAGCAAACAAATTGATGTCTTGAATAGAAAGACACCTTTGCTTGGCTCTGTCTGCTTCTGCAGGAGGATGTTGATCTGCTCCTACTTGTTTTCGATAGTCCAGATGGGGTCATTGGACATAAAACAGGTAGGGTTTAGTCATAGGAATTCCAAATAACCTAACTCCAAAAATAGTAATGGCCCACCCTTTCATTTTCCAGGGGTTTATACTTGGCAAATCCTTCTGTATAAACATGAACATTGAAGCTCATCCCATGTAAACAATAGGCACATTTCAGCAAACTACTGAACTGCTTAAATATCTAGTCGGTGTCAGCATTCCATCCTTATAACGATGGGCCTGAGACAAGTTAACTTGTTGAGAGGGTAGAAAAATGTTTCTTTTGGATCACAGCTGGTGAGATTTTTAAGCCTTGACTTGTTGCACATGTTATTTGACATCTATGGTGTGGCAGAACTTCTGAGAGAAGTGTAAGATGTAACATCTGGATCCAGGGGAAACAAACAAACAAACAAACTCGAGGAGCCAGTCCCCAGGGATCCAGCACCCTCCCATAGGGCCCTGCTTCTCGATCTTGGCAGCCTGGAGGCTTCAGTCTGCCCACATGAGCCTCTGGGAAACAGCCAGCACCCACGTTGCAGCCTGCGCCTGTCTGAGGGTGGATGCAACCCAATTGCTTCTAAGCGTTCTCCTCTTAGCCGATGCCAGTCCAGATAGCTCAGTCCCTAAGTTCTAACCTTGCATGTTTTTCTGCAGACACTCATTTATTCCACAAATATCCACAGTTTTCTTACTACCATTTTAGCTGCCAGGATATTTTTTTCAGTTACATTCCAACAGAAGACAGACATGCTATTGACATTGAGAATAACAATTTGTATATTCTAAAACCATAAATAAAATATATTTAGCCTTGATAAATCTTTCTTGATTTAGATGTTTCTTGAAGATCAAGTAGAATCAAATCCATGTAATAAAATAACTATAGAATTCACTTACCTCTTGGCTGGTGGTTTTTTTAAAAAATAAAATTGCTGGGCTTGAAATCTTGAAAATATCTAAAATTTGTAACAAGTGGAATTTTGTTCCTTGTGACTGGAACAACCAACCTTTCCCAGGAAGCAATGCAGTGGGTGGAGCGACGGCTCAGTGATGAACAAGAGGATTGCTCTTGCAGAGGACCCAGGTTCGTTCCCCACCACCCACACAGGACAGTTCCCAACCGCCTGTGACTCCAGTTCCAGGAGTGTCTGCTGCTCTCTTCTGCCTTCTCTAGGCAACTGTACTCACATTCTCACATACATACTAAAATGAAAATAAAATCTTTTTAAAAAGAGAGAGAGAGAGAGAGAGAGCAGTATGAACGCATAGGAAAGTTGATTTTATTATTTTTAAAAAGTTTTTTAAAAAAATCTGTTGTCTAATACCAACTGGCATATTAATTCATGGTAGTAAATAACAAGTGAAGAAGGCATGTAAGTGCTGACATCCCTGGAGCAATGCATTTGCATTCAACATTTGTATTAGAAGTCATAGCTTTAGCAGCAAAAATGTGTGGCTGAAACTCAAGAAGACAGGCAGTTCTTAAATGTCCTAATCCCAGTGACCAGCAGTCATAAGTCACTTGCTACTGTAATAGTCCTGGTAGTTACAAACATTTAAAAAGGAGAAACGGAAACCATAGAGCACATTAAAGGGCCAGCATCATTTTCTGTCCACCAGTGATTTTATTTTCAGAGAGACCCCAAGGGTCCTTACCGGGGTTGCAGTTCACATGTTTAAATCTCAATCCTGAAAGGTAGGTAGGTGCGGTTCCAGCCACTCATTGCGTTGACTCCTCCCCCTTCCTCCCACCCCACCCCACCCCTTCTTGTCATTCTGTTTCCCTGGAAGCTCACTCTTTGATTTGCTTTTGTCCTGAGTGATTTTGTCCACTCTGCCAACGTGGAAATTCAAACAAGATACGGAAACCAAAAGCAGATCTTTTGTTGTACTCCTTTAGTAGTAAATTCTGTTGACAAGGGTGGACATGTCTCAGCCCCAGATTCCTGAGAGCTATCCTTGTTGCTGCTAAAGCCAGGAGCCCCCAGTGACGCTTTCTTTATGGAACCCTTCCACTTTCTGTTCAGTGAGCATTGGAATCCAGAGAGACAGAGACAGAGACAGAGAAACAGAGAGAAAGAGAGACAGAGATCTCCAGGGTATAGAGCCAGGAGCAGGGGACAGACCAAGCCTCTCTCAGCATGTATCAAGAAGGGCTCACATCTAATACTGGAGTGTTTTTAGTCAGCAATGAATTTACCTTCACTTGCTCTGCTCCAGCTTGGCTGATCTCCTCTTTGTTCCCTTTCTAGCCTCAGCCTTCTGCTCTTGTGTGTTTCTCTGTTGGGTGAACTTGACATCTGAGCCACCAGTTCAGGTATAACTTCCTCAGAGAACTCCCCCCAACTCTAGGCCAATGACCTCTGTTTTCTTGCCGGCATCCACTGAAGCAATCTTGGTCACCCATTCAGAACTCTAGGCTGTGTCCCTCACCCTCTTCTCTCTCCCTAAGCCTCTTGGCCACGCTGACGTGAAGTGGAAGCTCTGGGGGAGTGGAGAGCGTGAAGCCCTTGCTGTTCTGCACTTAGCTGTTGCCCCTCACAGCAGAGCCTCCAGTAGCATCCACTGTGTTGAAGCACTGCATCTGTAACAGCATCAGGACCACCTTCCTGGTGTGACGAGGGCCTACAGTGAGCAGCCTGCAGGGTTCTCCCAACCTGTGCAGAACTACTGTGTCTGTGAGGCAGGCTTTTCAAACATTCCGTGGATAAGCGGCAGGGAGCAGCAACCAGTTATGAGTTCAGGATTAGCTGTTCTTCTGAGAGCAGCTGATTCCGTTTCCTCCTCCAGAGGCAAAGAAACACTGTCTTATTTAAAGGAACAGAACACCTCTGAGGTTAACTTCCTGGCCATCTACACTTCTAGGGAAAGCTCCTTCTGTCCTGAAGGACTCAGGGAAACTTAGAGGCCACGCAGTGTTTCTATTGATATTCTTCTGTCTTTAAGAGCACGCAGATCTGTGCTTACTTAAAGCCTCTTATTTCTACCCTGTCAGCTCCTTCCTGTCTCTTTTGACTGCTTCTTCAGGGCCCCTTCCCATGGCCTGTAGTACGTCCTTGTCTGCCATAAGGCCTGTTAGACAACATCACATTCTAACCCACGTTGTTTGTATCTGTGATTATTATGCTGACGGACTACATTTATTTGAAACTCACATGTGCCTCCTAGGGTTTCTCTCTCCATAACTTTTATTACCTGCAGCATACCTACCACACTGCTGCTTTTTGTTTTCTGTACCTATTGCCATCCTGTAGATGGGGGATGTGAGGCTGCAGAGGAAACACTCCCCAGTTAGGGAATCAGAGTCTGAACCCTGCAGCTTTCCTGTATGACCTGCTACCCATCGCACACTCCCTCACACACAGAGCAGGAGAGTTCCTTGTTCCCTGGGCTGGTTCCTCAGCATCCTTTGCATGCTAATGGCAGATGTGATGAGGATCCTCCACAGAGCACAGCCAGTAGGTGATAATGCTAGCACACTGAACCCTGAAATAGGAGGCCTGGCTAATTCTTTGTGGAGATACAAGGGTAATCCTAAGGACTTGCTGCACTCCTTTACAATAAAACAGGAATGGCTAGATCTGCCCTTGGGTCATACACTTGGAAGAGAAGCAAGGAAATAAATAAGAACAAGGTAGGGCTTGGTAACTTTTGAGTGACTTGCAGATAGACTGCAACAAGTGGGAATGGGGGGTGGGGGGGGTGGTCACCGTACAGAGGGTACTGTGACTCTATAAAACTCAAGAGACATTCACTACTGAGTTCCGCTGACCGTGTTATATAAGACATACATACTATCTGGTCAGAGCTAATACGTTTTATAGGAAGTGATGCATTGTTTAAAATTGCCTTTAAGAGGCTCAAGACGTATCTCAATAGGTAAGCAAGCATGAAGACCTGGGTTTCCGTCCACATAAAAAAAGCTGGATGTGGTCATGTTTCATGTGTACACCCAGCATTGTAGAAGGCAGGAGCAGGAGACTCTCTGCAGCTTGCTGGTCTCCACCAGTCTAGCTCCATTTACAGTAAGAAACCCTGTCTCACTGCAATGAAGCTGACAGTCACAGAGCAGAATGTCAGAAATCTTCTTCTGCTCTCAGCTTGTATTCATGGGTGTGCACTCACCTGCATGTGTGCCCCCCCCCGCACACGTGTGTATCTACACCACACACACATATTGAACACAAACATGCATTCACACAAACATGCATTCACACAAATAAAATACCTCTCATTCTAGATAACTGTCTCCACTCCCAAGCAAACCAAAGCTTTAGTCAGGTGGAAATTAAGAAAAATATTCTGTAGTAGCTAAAACGGGTGATGGCTAGATTTCTTTGAAAGGGGTCTTAGATATATCAACTGACAAGATCCATCAGCCCAACAGGAGAAGAGTATTAATACATAATTCAAAGGAAAAGCTAGTATCTGACAAGCATTGCCTTATTAATGATGTAAAAGATATTGAAATTTAAAAGGCAGCCTAATCAATTGTCATCTGATGGCAGTCTAAACTGTTGGTGTAATCTCAGTGACTAAGAGCCTCCTGCTATTCTTGTGAAGAACCTTGGTTCCATTGTCAGGACTCAGATGGCTCACACCCGTATGTAATTTCCATTCCAACAGATGCAGCGCCCTCTTCTGGCCTCCACAAGCACTGCACCCATGTTATGGTTACACATAGATTCAGGGAAAATACTTGTACACATAAAATAAAATAAAAAATAAATCTTAAACCATTGATGCCACCTTTAAAAAAAACCTGCCACACTTTTCAAAGGAATGCATATTGGGAAACTATTTTTGAAGGCACTTTAGTTGTATTTATCCTAACACTATAGCTACAACTATATATAACTGCAGTAAAGCATTTTGCATGTGTTTTGTAATAGTCAAGATTTGGAAGAAATCACAAAGTGTACCAGTGGGGATACAGATGATAGTGTATCTGTTCAGCATGATGTGGTATAGCATTGTATTAGTGAGCCTTTCCCTGCTATGATACATTTTTTAAGAAATAATTTAAAAGGAAGAATGATTTATTTTGACTAGGTTTTGGATGTTTTGGTCCGTGGTCGCTTGCCCCATCCCTGTGGGACCTGTGATAAGGCAGTTCATCATGGCAGAGCATGGAACATGTGATGGAGAATCAGACATCTCATGGCATTTGGGAGGCAGAGAGAAAAGACCAGGGTCAAAACGTAGCTTTTCAGGGTATGCCCCCAGGGACCTATTTCCTTCACCTCCACCCACTTCTCACTTTTTATTACCCCTGATAATGCCATCATCTGATTCCATGGTTCCAGGGGTCCATTGGTTAAATCACAGCCCTCGACATGCAGACACTTCCCTGAAGTCCGTCATCTGTGATTCAAGCCTTCAAGTCAAGAGTCTGTCGGAGACATTTCATATTTAAACCCAACTGCCAGCTGCCAAGCAAAGCAAGCTGGTCTGTGCCAGCCATAAAGAGCAATTGGCGCAGGCCTATTCTATGTAGTATACGCACATTTAAATGGAGTAACAGATGCTTCCACAGAGCTTAAACAGGTACCGGCAGATAGGCACACTCCCAAGTATACATTTATGTATGTTTGTACGCATATGATTGAACCTGCATGCTTGCATGTATGTGGCTGAACATAATATTGTTTATGTTGATTATTTGGAAGGTGGAGCTGGTGAGAATGAAACTGTAATTTCTTGGCAGGTTTTAATTTATTTTTAATTAATTGAAAATTCCTGGTTCTGCCACGTAGTACTTGTAAGAAAAGCCCTAGGGCATGCTTGACACTCTTGCTGTAGAGATTTTGTGTTTCTCAAAAGCTGGTTCACAGTTATCCTGTTCCTACTCATAGGATGTTGTGATTTTTATTAGATATCAAACTTCTTGATTAAAACCTGCATCCAGCCTGCATCTTTCTAAGCTTGTCCACATAGGATGCTCTGCCCTCCCATGTTGCTCTCCTTGGTAGGTAGGGTAGGTAGGTGTGGCTCCTTTTCTACTGTTTTCCCCCTGCCTATTCTGCACTGCATGCAGGGTCCCAACCCATATGCTCTCTGCAGTTGGGACCCATGCTGTGTTTGTTGTTTGTGGTTAGTTACTTGGGATTGGGGTAATTCACACACACCCCTCCCCCAAGCAGCAGCAGCAGCAACAACAACTTTAAGTAAGTACTCATTTCCATGAGATCCATCCACTGGGTTTCGTTGGCCTGTGAACTGCATATTGTCATCCCTGCCCTGCATAAAGTGTGTGGAGAACACTGGGTTCCAGCCCTGTTTGTAAAGAGCCAAAGTTAAAAAACAAAAACAAAACAAAACCAGAAGAAGCCTAGCAGTGAAAAATCAAAGTGTGTGTGGCATTGGGGCAGGATAGGGGTTAGGGGAGAACTTAAATAAGGTGCTTGTGTTTGGAGGGGGTATTTTGTGACCCATGTCCTTTGCACATTGGAGGGGTCAGCAGACCAGCGGGCATGTCTCATTGAGAGCTATTGACTGTGCCCTTGTTCTGGCCCAGCTGCGTCTACAGGCACTGGCCAGCACAGGAGATGTGAGTGCATTCCGGACTTAGCTGAGAGGGAAGTGCAGTGCACTGGCAAAGCCTCTGGTATCAGACTTTTACCCCACATGTGGCATCCTTTTGGTTATAGAAGCCAAGTGGTTTACAGAGATAAGGGCATAAGTCAGAGGGGTGAAAGAAAAGAACTTTCTCCTGTTGTGGAGAGGATATAAGTAGTTAAAGAAAAAAAACTTTTATCAAAAGAAATGTCAGTCCTAAAGACCCTGTTGTCTGGCTACTGAAAAGAAGTCTGCTAGTTTAAGTCAAAAATTGGAGCTTCCATATAAAAAATATATCTCTCATTAATCACTATATCTTTTGTTTGACTTCCTATCTAAATTATGCTACCATCGTGAATTTAACGCTCATATAAATGTGGGTGTGGAGAAAATAGAATGAATGGTCTCATGTCGGATGAAGAGTTAGAAGTGCCTTCCTGTCACAGAGGCAACAATAAGTCGAGGAAAGTCTGCAGAAGCAGCTAGGGCAAGTGGGTGGCTGATTCATCGTGGTCTGGCAGGAAAGCAGTGAGCTGTCCCTGACACCAGCACAAACCTTGATCCATTCCAGAAACATCCTGGCTCCCTCCAAGCACAGGGCTGAGACGCCGGTCCAGCCTTGCCATGCCTCAAGGAAGTGAGCAGCCTGCTAATCGTTTTCAAATTAACTGCTTCTCGAACAAGGACACCCAGAGGAATAGTTGAGACTGAGGACTTCTCCTTGACGGTTCAAACAGCGTCATCAGTAGTTTGGTCAGTGGTCTTTGTGCTGAAGGTCTCAGTAAGGCACTTATGGAGGAAGATGCCAGAATAAACTTCATGCTGAGCTGATCACCTGGCAAAAGATACTTTGTAGGCTCTTTGAGTGGTCCTCTGGGCAGTTCAGCTCCAGGCAGGTTTCCCAGCACCCAGAACGGACCACAAGCACAGCCATCCAAGCAGCGTAGCACCTACACAGTTCTCACGGGGCGGGGTGGGGGTTTCTCCTCCCACCACCTCCAGCTTAACTTCTGGTAATATACTGCAGTGGGACACCTAACCTCAATTGTACTTAACTTTATAATGCGGGAGATAAAGAGAGCGTCGATGAATGCCAGTGCTGACTAGTTTAGGTCCAGCGGCCATAGATTCTTCTTGCCATTCTGGATTTCCCACCTCTAGCCACAAAACAAGACTTCCGCTTTGAGTCTTGTCCCTAAGGTTGCTAAAGACAGCAGGTGCTTGGCTGTGAAGTGGCTTGGGATGCAGCTATTCCCAGTGATGGATGAGGCAGGATGGGTGCTACACCTAAAAAGGAGCAGTGACCCCTTCTTCTCCACCTCATCTCCTCCCACACAAGAGAGAGCTTGTCTACATTGTCAGTCATTCTGCTCTTGCTAGGGAGTTCTTTTCCCAAAATAGCCATCCTGCTGGAATCCCTTCCCTGAAGGTGTGACTTGCTTCTTGCTCTTCTGAAGGCCATTTCCTATGATAAGCAGACGTCCTGTGAGCCGAAGACTCATTTAGGGGAGCACCCCCACTCCAACCCTGAATCTTCTCTTGGTCACAAGTGAAGTCTCATTCGACTACACTGCCTGTTCAGGGACACAGATCTGGAATAGCATTCGTAGGACTCTGCATGCTGCTTCCATCCTGAGAAAGAGGTTTGAGGCTTGAGCCTCAGAAGGTCCCGCCACTGTCCTGGATGTTGGGGGAAGAGCCATCCATCATCTGTGTCATCAACTCTCTCTTATTTGGGCTATGTGCTTCCATAAGCTTCTTGTTCTGAATACGTATATGTCCCTTTCTCCCCTTATCTCCTCAAATCACAACCTGCCAGTTCTCTAACCACCTCCCTCCTGTGAGTCCTTCCCAGACAGCCTAGACTATAATAGAGAAGTCTTTTGTAAATCTACAATGTCCCCCTCTGTTGACACATAAACAACGGTGGCCCTTCTGTTGGTCACCCTTTATACCACAAGCCAGATAGATCTTCAGCTAGTTAGCTTTTGATGAGTATTTGCCTTTCTTAGGATTGTTGGGCTTTTCTGAGGTTAGACACTTCTGGACACTTTTAAAAACATATAATTATCATCAAGCTTGTCTAATATTTAAGTGCTTGAAAATATTTGTTCAACTAAAAACAAAAAGCCTTAATTAACCACAAATGAGCACTGCCAGTTGTTAGGAAGCTGCGAGTCTTCTAGACACATCTTAAGACCAGGTGGGGGAGAGCCACAGTAAATTGAACTCCCAAGAAAAACTATTCTAATTAAACACTGCAAGTACAAAGCAAAGGGGACTCAAAATATTGTGTGTCTGCCCCATGCCTTCTCAATAGCTAAGGACAACACCCCAAGGGACCGGGTGATTTCTATGGGAACACTCTGCCAAATGGTAATTTGGTTTTTGCTCCATGTAAGAAAAGACAAATAGAAAAACCAGACCAGCAAGCCCAGAAACTTGTTTTAATTGTTAGCATCTTTTCTTGGGACCATCAGAGAGTACGGGAATGATTAAAAGGTTAGGGAAATTTATTGTTGTCCACCTCTTCTGATACAAGGAGAACTCACTTCAGGACACTTGGTGCCATACAATGAGTGTCCATCGCTAGCCAAAGTGCTTTTCATCTTAGGGAATGGTACCCAGAGGGCAGTAATTTAAGCAATGTAAGTGGATGGTGGTAGAAAGATTGGGAACTATTAGTTGGGTGAGGAAGCCAGTTGTGACACCCAGCCATCCTGTGCTTGCTTTCTGGGCTCTGGGCTCTCCCCTGAAAGCAGTCTGTCATCCATAGCTGCAGTGGTGCAGATTCATGCATATTTACCAGTTGCAAATTAGGAAGTGCAGCCCGGAGGGGGGCTGCGCTCTTTGTCTTTCTGCTTTTCTTACCTCCCTGATGGCTGGTGATGCACTGCACTTTATACACCCTGGACTTGGAGACTGCTTCAGGAACTTGTCATATTCCGTGTATGCCAATAAGGCCTTTGTCATTTAAATGGAGTTTTATTTTCCAGTTTAGAAACTTGTAGGGTTTTCCTCCATCCTGTGTCAAGGCTTTGATGCAATGATTTATTAAGGTACTAGTGGAGATATTGATCCTGCTAATAGCTTCTGCCTGGCCTCACAATGTTTTACATTTTCCTCGTCTAAAAGACCATATTCCCTTTCTCCTCATCTGATTGACCATAAATGCTTTGGCCTTTTCCTCAGTAATTATCTCACTCACCAAGGCAGTGGGTAAAAGTCAAGTATTTATAGACTAATTAGTGAAGTCAACTCGTCTAAATAGAATGTTTTGCATAATATAAGGAAGTACCAGAGAATACTGTGAAATTAGCAAAAGTTTGGTACTCAGAAAGTGGGGATGAAAAGACAGGGACACTGGAGCTCCTGGTGGCAGCTGTGCTCTCTGTGACTACAAGGGCACAGCCAAAGCCATGCTTTCTTAAGGCACTGTATTTTGTTTGTTTGTTTGTTTGTTTGTTTTTGTTTTTTGTAGTAACTCACCTTAGGCTGTTTTCCTTGTTGTTGATGTTTTATTTAGTTGTTGTTATTTAAAAAATTTTTTTTTAAACTTATCCGTTATGAAAGCTTTAGAGTGTCATCAGGTTCTGAATCTATTTCAGATTTATTCTGTTTTTAGATTTTATTGTGTATGTGTGTGTATATGCACATGTGCCAGAGTTATGTATGTACACTGTGTATGTATGTATGTGCAGAAGCTTGTGGAAGCCAGAAGTAAGTATCTGATCCCCTAGGAGTTATTGCCACTTGCAAACTGCTATGTAGGTGCTATAAATACCCTCTTCCCACCACACACACACACACACACACACACACACACACACACACACACCCTATACAAAAACATCAATTTCTCTTAACTTCTGGCCTATTTCCTCAGCCCCAAGATTCATTCTTATAGACTTTATTATCTCATGATAATGATGGAATCATTAATATGATATACCTCTTGGTGGACTGACCTGATAAAATGCAAGGAAGAGCCGTTTCCTTACAGGCAAAGCTCTGTACTTGGTGTCTTGAAAAGTTAGAATTCTCACCGAATGTATAATGAGCTTGGTTCTGAAAACAGGTTAAGTGCCACTGGTGTAATAAAGAGTACCTGGAGCCAGGAGTCAGGAATCCTGGCTCAGGGTGCAGAGAAGGTAGTTCAGCACAGAGGAAGCACTTGTTCAAGCCTGAAGACCCAAGTTCAATCCTTGGGACTCATGGAAAGGTAGGAGGAGAGAATTAACTCTTGAAAATCATCCCCAGATTTTTATGTGCCACATGACACATGCTCACCGGCACATGACACACATGATACACAACATACATATGCACATTACACATACACACACAATAATAAAAAACAAACATTTTCCACAATTTTTATTAGATATTTTCTTCATTTACAGTTCAAATGCTATCCCAAAAGTCCCCTATACTCTCCCCCTGCCCTGTTCCCCTACCCACCCACTCTCACTTCTTAGCTCTGGCGTTCCCCTGTACTGAGGCATATAAAGTTTGCAAGACCAAGGGGTCTCTATTCACAATGGTGGCTGACTAGGCCATCTTCTGCTACATATGCAGCTAGAGACACGAGCTCTGGGGGTACTGATTAGTTCATATTGTTGTTCCACCTATAGGGTTGGAGACCCCTTCAGCTCCTTGGGTACTTTCTCTAGCTCCTCCATTGGCAACCCTGTGTTCCATCTAATAGCTGACTGTGAGCATCCACTTCTGTGTTTGCCAGGCACTGGCATAGCCTCACACACATAGCCTCAGGTGGTTCTCAGCCATTCGGTATTCCTCAGTTGAGAATTCTTTGTTTATCTCTGTGCCCCATTTTTAAATGGGGTTATTTGATTTTTTGGAGTTCACCTTCTTGAGTTCTTTATATATACTGGATATTAGTCTCCTATCTGATTTAGGATTGGTAAAGATCCTTTCCCAATCTGTTGGTGGCCTTTTGGTCTTATTGACAGTATCTTTTGCCTTACAGACGCTTTGCAACTTTATGAGGTCCCATTTGTCAATTCTTGATCTTACAGCACAAGCCATTGCTGTTCTATTCAGGAAATTTTTCCCAGTGTCCATATCTTCGAGGCTTTTCCCCACTTTCTCCTCTATAAGTTTCAGTGTCTCTGGTTTTATGTGGAGTTCCTTGAATGGCTTAGACTTGACCTCAGTACAAGGAGATAAGAATGGATCAACTCCCATTCTTCTACATGATAACTGCCAGTTGTGCCAGCACCATTTGTTGAAAATGTTGTCTTTTTTCCCACTGGATAGTTTTAGCTCCTTTGTCAAAGATCAGGTGACCATAGGTGTGTGGGTTCATTTCTGGGTCTTCAATCCTATTCCATTGACCTACCTATCTGTCGCTGTACCAGTACCATGCAGTTTTTATTACAATTGCTCTGTAGTACAGCTTGAGGTCAGGCATGGTGATTCCACCAGAGGTTCTTTTATTGTTGAGAAGAGTTTTTGCTATCCTAGGTTTTTTGTATCCTAGGAATTTGCAAAAACAAACATTTTTTAAGGTTAAAAAACAAAACAAAACACCGAAGAACCTTGGTTTTCATGCTTCCTCTATAACCAATTTTATACGTTCTTGCATGGGTTACATGTGTCTTTTAGGTACCAATTTCTTTGTTTTGAAACTAGAGATACAAAAAGCATTATAGACATCAAAGTTGATAATGAATGCTAAATTACTGTGTAAAGTATATGGAAGTATAGCAGCGTCACTTTTAAATAAAAGTCTGGAGAGAAGGCTCAGTGGTTAAGAGCACTGAATGTCCTTCCAGAGGACCTGAATTCCATTCCCAGCACACACGTGGCGGCTCACAACTGTCAGTAACTCCAGTTCCAGGGAATCAAACACCCTCACACAGACACACATGCAGGCAGAACACCAGTGGGCATAAGATTAAAAATAAATCACTAGAGAAAAATTCATTCCTTTAAAATGAAATAAAAAGGCATTTCCAGTGGAATGGAAGTCTGCTTATGGTTTCCTTTCACGGTGGATGCAGGCAGCTTGTAGCCTAGAATGCTGTTCAGGTAGTAGCAGTGCTCTCTATTCCTATGTGTGCTCCCTCTGATGGAGTGTGCATTTTGTGTACATTTTGGGAGATGTGGAGTGTGCATTTTGTGTACATTTTGGGAGATGTGAAAAACCTTACTGAAGTCACATTGGTAATGTTGCAAATATGTAGGAGTGTCTCAGTATGTAGACAAGTGCAATTGCTTCTGTGCTCCTTCCAGACAAGTGACATTTGTACACTTAGGTAGGTACTGTTTACTTTCTTGCAGTGCGCCAGGTCTAGAATGAGGAACAGGACCAACAACAAAAGCACGTGCCCACCTTCGTTGAAGATCTCCATACCTTCCCCTTTCTGATTGGTCAATTTCCCGCACATCTCTAAATCCCCCTCCTTCTCATTCTTTGCAGGAACTAAGGATCTGCAAAACCAGAAGCCAAAGCAGGGCTGAATCCCACAAGAGGGATCAAGACAGGAGTGACCAGCCACTGTGAGTGAGCTGGCTCCCAAGAGGCTGGTGAGTACTCCAAGCCACAGGGACCAGAGCTTCAGCCAAGGGTCCAGCCCAGGCTGCCCTAAGAACACGGCTTCCCTGTTCCCACCTTCCTCTGTGTCCCTTAGAATAATGGTGGCCCTGCATTCGCTGCACCTGTGCTGTTACTGCAGAGACGGCTCAGTATGTTTCCCAGTTCTGCATGGTTGTCACAGCAGAAGCCCCCCAGTCCTAAATCAAATAGTACCGCTTGCATTCTGCTGTGCCGCTGTCACTTGGGTTCTTCCTTCCCACTGGGTTTGCCTGTCATGCTTAAGTTTCAGTGGTGGCATTAGGGTGCCCGTGACTGCTCACATTGCCCATTTATTTCAATGCTATCCAGTCCCCCCTCTCTGTCCCCCATTCTGCCTTCTACAGAAAATCATAGCCTCCAGAATCAACTTTTCTTTCTGGGTATTCCAAGATGCGTGATTTTGTTTTGTTTTGTTTTGTTTTGTTTTGTTTACGGTGACGGTGGTAGCGGTGGCGATGGTGAATGATTAAATCAGGACAAAACCTCATCCCTAAACTAGTTTATGATAAGGTTCCTGTGGCTGACTGAGCTCCACCCTTAACCAGGGACGTGTCTCTAATCTAAAGCTGAGAGGTTTCAAAATCATTTGGCCGAGGTATGATTTGTTTATCCGTTTTCTCAGCAGAGGACTGAGTATTACCTTGATGTGTGTGAAGTCGGGTGGGTCTTATGCATGGGCTGGTGCTTCTGCACATAATGGGAAGGTTACAACCTTCCAGTTAGGACCTAGGCAGAGAGTATTATATTAACTTTATCATTTATATACTATTTATTCCCAGAAGTGGCCAAGATCTTACTTGGGTTGATCCTGTAGGCAGCAACAATCTCAGTAAATGGGTGGGAGAAGGGGGGGAGTTGTAGAGATGGAAGAAAGACAGAGGAGGGTGAAGGGCAGCCAGAGCTTAACCTTAACCCACAGTCTGTGCTGGCCCTGGGAGTCTGTAAAGGAGAAAGGGAAGGGGTTGGAAGGAGGGTACAGGAAAGGGGGAGAAGGCTCTTTGAATACAGCAAAAGCCTCCAGGCTAATGAATATGTTATGGTGTGTTGTTTATCTCCTGGACTAGAGGTGAGCCCTTTTCCGTGGCTGCTAGGATTTTCAAAAATGAATCAGCTTGTGGCCTCCCTTGTATACCCCCCACCCCCTTCAGGACATCAGAGAAGTCTCCCTCAGCAAAACTGAGGCTGCCAATAAATACTTCAGCACTTTCTTTTTAAGCATTTGCCTGCCAAAGTCTAAGCCCTCGAAGAGGGTTGTTGAGAGATCTGAAGTCTACCAGAACAACAGGGTTGAAGGGCCTTGGCCCATGGAAGAGAGAGTAGAGACAGATTCAGGCCTCAGAATCTGGGGTAGAGATAAAAGCAGAGACAGTCCACCCAGGCAAGCCAGAAAGACACGGAAATATATTGAGGTTCCAGTTTCTGAAACTCAGTTGGTGTGTGTGTGTGTGTGTGTGTGTGTGTGTGTGTGTGTGTGTGTGTGTGTGTGTGTGTGTGTGTGTATGTGTGTGTGTGTGTGTGTGTGTGTGTGTGTGTGTGTGTGTGTGTGTGTGTGTGTGTATCTGTGTGTGTGTATCTGTGTGTGTGTATCTGTGTGTGTGTGTGTGTGTGTGTGTGTGCGCGCGTATCTGTGTGTGTATGTGTGTGTATGTGTGTGTGTGTATCTGTGTGTGTGTGTGTGTGTGTGTGTGTGTGTGTGTGTGTGTGTGTGTAAAGGATTGAAGTGCTTATTGAGTGTCCTCTAACTGAAAATGCCTTCACTCTGTAGCTGAGGGGATCCATGCTGGCCATGCTTCCTGTGCTGCCTGAAGTATCCATGGAAGGATCCAGCTTAGGGAATCCCCCAGAGACTAGAGTAGCAACTGTAGCATCCAGACATTGGGTGTAATTGAAGTTGCTATCAAGGTGCCCTGCGCTCTCTGCTCTATGGTCCTGTTATCATCAAATGCAGTCACC
This sequence comes from Mus minutoides, assembly GCA_902729485.2. Lineage (NCBI taxonomy): Eukaryota > Metazoa > Chordata > Mammalia > Rodentia > Muridae > Mus > Mus minutoides. Next base: position 76,414 of record LR749571.1, read on the forward strand.
AGGAATTGCAGTTTCTTAAATCTGAATACATTGTAAAGTACCTTTCTAGATAAAAGTTGTTTGGGTATATAAAAATGCTTCATAGCTTTGAAATATCTGTAGCATTATGAACAAACATGCCATGTAATTGTAAGAAGACAAGCCCCCAAACCTAGTTTAATAGTTCCTTCCTGGAGTCTCAGTTTTGGCCACTGCCAGCTCTGTTCTGTTAGGTGAGAGTACTTGGAGCAGGATTTGAGAAAGCATTTCTTGGAGAGATTAAAAAATCTCTAGTTTTGCCTTAATTAAAAACCTCATATGTAAAGTCAGTGAGATGGCTCAGTAGGTAAAGGTGCTTGCCACTTAGCCTGACAGCCCAGGTTTGAGTCTAGGTGCTCACACGGTAGAAGGAGAGAACCAATTGTTTACTATTTAATCTACTTATGTTTACCATGGCTCACACCCACAAACATATCATGTATGTACACACACAATAATAATAATTGAATAAGTTATATAAAGGCTCTCTTGTCTATGACAATCCAGGGATTCCAAAGATCTTCCTGGAATCCCACAGAATTAAACCAGGAGCCTATTCTCTAAAAATTATGGATTACTTATGATCTAATCAGTAGCTGTATTTTGTGATATGAAAGTCTTGCCTTGAATAGCACAAGCTGATGGTTTAAATTACTGTTGTGATATCACAGAAGGTTTATTGAACCAAGATAGTTAACTCTCTTAAGGCGACACAAAGGACAAATTCTCAGCTATATACCAGTATCCTGAAAAGAGCTGTTAGAGGTTTTAAGGAAAAAGTTATTGTGGTATTCATTGGGTGTGCGATTGTGGGAATGTCACTTGGCCCCCTGGGGGCCCCATTTCCTGTGGTATTCATTGGGTGTGCGATTGTGGGAATGTCACTTGGCACCCTGGGGGCCCCATTTCCTCGTGCACTTGTGGCTGAATGCGGCACCTAGCTAGCTACCTTGAGATGCATGTACAATCCCATCCAGTTTCAGGAATTAGGTGGACTTTGTCTATACTAGGATATAAGGTAAGAAAGCCATTTAAGCAGAATCCTTGCAATGCCTCGCAAGGAACAGTACACTTGGGGCTCTCTGTCTCCTTGTACTGTCTGGTGGGAGCCCCTGCCTAGTCCAAGTCCTCTCAGAGCTACAGCTGGGTACTTAGTTGCATTTGAAAAATTCTTATTTGTGGGCAACAAATTCAGTATTGTGCCTTATACCCTGAGCCTCGCACCTCGGTGTTAGTCTCTCCTGAAACTATAAGACATGACTGTAGACTTCAGAGCAGGCTAAGGGCCTGGTTATTAGAGTCTAAGCTCCCACAGTGGCCCTGAAACCTGCAATTCTAGAAGCAGGTTGCTAAAGAAAGACATCGTTTATATTGGAGACCTGAGAGGTTCAGAACGCATGCACATGCAAAAGCCTTCTGAGAGGCTTAGAACCCACATACATGTGCAAAAGCCTTCTGAGAGGCTGAAACATACACACATGCACACATACATGTGCAAAAGCCTTCTCTAGAATCTATGTTGACAGTCATATTTAGAATAATTGTAAATTTCAGCTATGTTAAAAATAAAATGTCATCCAGAAAGTCACGCATCACCCCCACCCCAGGCTGTTTTTGCCTGAATTTTCTTTGATCATAGCGGAAGCGAAACGTCTGTTTTGGTGAAGTAGGGAGATGAACTGGAGAGATAGATGAAGCTGGTAATAATAATCATAGTAATTTTACTAGCTTTGGGGTTAAACACAAGAACCAGTCCTTCTAATGGATTGCGTTTACCAAATGTTAGCGTTCAGTAGGATGATATTCTTGTCTATGTTTAAGGCTTAATGGCTAGCTAAAAATACATTGCCACCAGCCCACCATTTGCAGGGTTGCTCCCTCTCCCTGCAGATCACTGGGAGTCCCTGGAAACCTTGGGGCAAAGACCATCTTTGTTGAATTATCAGAGATTTGCTTTTTTGATTGCTGTTTTAATTTAAATCACTGATATTTTGATGTGATATAACTAATATAAATTCCACAGTCATTCTGTTTTCTCTTAACTTGATTATAAAAGAAGCAGCTGGCTGGGTGTGGTGGTACAGGTTTGTAATCCCCGCACTTGAGAGAGGGATGCAGGAGGATCAGGTGTTCAAGAATCATCTTTGACTACATAAAGAACTCAAGGCAAGCCTGGGCCACATGAGACATTGTCTCAAAAATAAAAACAAACAAGTCCACCGCAGAGTATATTCTTAAAGGGATCTAGAATGGTCCTCATAATTGAAGTACCTCAGCTCACCCATACCCTAACCCATTAGCCCTCAGATTTCTCCATTAAGTCTGCCCACAAGTCCCCCTCATCTGTCTGTCACTTGGAATTGGAATGGATTCTCTGACTTGAAACTCTAAATTCTAAATTCTAAAGATGGCTTGGATGGGAGAATCTGGAGGACCAAGGGATCATTTTACTTGTAAGGAATTTTGTTATATTTTTATTTAAGAATAAGTGATGATACTTTCTTCATAGTTTGCTTCCTCAGAAAGGCTTCCCCCAAAGGCCTTGACCTTTCTGCCGTAAGTGTATTTGACCTTTGTGATTACCTGGCCAGTCTCTTGGAGAACACACAGCCCTACACGTGCAGAGCAGGGGAGTAATTACAATTTAGAAGATTCATCTGGGGCTGGTGAGATGGCTCAGTGGGTAATGCTCTTCCGAAGGTGATGAGTTCAAATCCCAGCAACCATGTGGTGGCTTACAACCACCTGTAATGAGATCTGACGCCCTCCTCTGGTGTGTCTGAAGTCAGCTACAGTGTACTGATGAATAATAATAATAAACAAATCCTTGGACCAGAGAGACCGACCGGAGCGAGCGGGGCTGGCTGGAGCGAGCAGGGGCCGTACAGGGTGGCCAGAGCGAGCAGGGCTGGCCAGAACAAGGGGAAAAAAATAGATTCATCTGCCTTGGGCAACAGCACAGAGGGTCTGGGCTGACTTGTGTCTTCTGGGGTTCACAGCCATGCCTTGTTATTAGAGAGCCCCCACTTTGTGAGCTACGTTTCTGGAGGTTTGCTCTCCTTTGGCCCTAGTCTAGGTTTTGTGAGCATCTAAAACTGCAGGGATGTAGTGCAGCTATGGTTTGTAAGAGCTTATCACAGTTTTTAACTCACAGTTGTCGATTCTGATAGTAAAACTTCCCGAGTTTTTTTATAGGCCAGATTCCCAGACAGCAGTGTTCCCTCTGGACTGAAATGAACCACGACTGTACCTGCGCTGATCTTATCTAGTGACTATATAGCACGTTCACTTTCTGCTCCTTCTTTTTGATGTCTTTATCAGTTCTGCGTTTCAATCAGAGACAACGTTTATCTTCACATGATTAAGGAATATATTTAAAGTTTGCTCTTCTTCCACAGGTATCTGTCATTTGCTGGCACCATGTAGCATGTCCTACAGGACTCTGTGGCTTTTGTGAAATCATTTCATTTCTGTGCTTTTGTCTTTTGGTTTGGAAGCCAAAGAAGATAGAGTCTTAAGAAAATGAAGTTGAGAAAAACAAACACAAAAGCAGGTGGTGATGGTGGTAGTGGTCAACCCTTCTCTTCTAGAAGCAAGTTTCAGACGTCATTACCTCTTTCCTCCCAGTCAGTGGACAGGCCCTCCCTAGGCTGATGTTCTCTAAGACATCAGTTGTCAGTCGTCAGCTCCTAGGCCAGAAGATGCGTCAGGCTGATTCTTCTGTGATTTTATGGTTGGCTGGGCCAGCTTAACAACAATGCTGCAGGCATTGCGGGAACAATAAGCCTCAACAGGCCCAAGGGGAGAGTTGACAGCTCAGATAGGAAGTGGGTGGTGGTGCCCTGCCTGTGTCTGGGCTTCTGAGAGGGCTCAGGCTTCCCAGGAATCCCACTGACAGTGCCGCTGACAGTGGGACCTGGCAAACCTAGTCCTGGGATCCTCGAGGGCAGGGAGTTTATGGTGTTTTATTGATTCTTTCCTGGATAGTTTCTGTTAAAGTCACTGAGATCATAGGGATAAGTATAGTTGTGAGAGAGCTTTTATTGTTTACAGTTGGTTTACTTAGAACAAATTGTCTCTTTTTCTCCATTGAACCACGAACAATGAGACTGCATGCGCGTTGCGGTCACGCGGTCAAAGTTTGTGGGTGTGGAACTTCAGAAAGTGCCTGAGCTGAAGATAGACAGAAAGGACATTGGTTTGCTTCAGGTTCCGTCTAAACCTTTCTCTTGCCCTGAGAGTGACACAAGAGTCCCCTTCTGTACCCATAAGCCCCTGTTTATTTTGTCTCTTCCGACCAACTTTTCTATGAGGGCGGAGAACATCACTGGATTCCCAGGAGCTCAGTATTTACTAACTTACATTACTATATGCTCTCCACCAATACTGAATGCAGGAACTTTTTTTTTTTTAAGATTTATGTATTTGTTTTATATATGAGTACACCATTGCTCTCTTCAGACACACCAGAAGAGGGCAACACATCTCTTTACAGATGGTTGTGAGCCACCATGTGGTTGCTGAGATTTGAACTCAGGACCTCTGGAAGGTAGTCGGTGCTCTTAACCGCTGCACCATTTCTCCAGGCCCAGCCCCCAATGCAGGAACTTTAAAGACCTGATTAAGTGAGGATCCAGCACCTTATATTTCACATAAGCATTTTTTTTGTCTCCTGCCATTTAAGAGCAAGGGTGTGCAACCAGGATCTGTTTATTCCCCTGGAAATGGGGGCAGAGAGGGAAGGAAAGGTTACAGTTGGCATTCTGCTACAGAACTGGGAATGGGACTGGGGGGGGGGTGCATTTAGAGGAGGAGCGGTGAAGATCTGAAGCCTGTGTGGCTGGTAGATTCCCAGTCCAGTTGGAGGCTAAGACGGGGGATGGGGTGGCGAGGGAGGCTGTAGGAAATCTGTGTGCTCTCTGGGAGATGGGGGCAGTGAGGAAGGGGAAGCCCCAGCAGGTGATTTGCTACGGAGCTGGGATGAATCTTGGAGATTGGATATGGTTACTGACGCCCCTCTCAGTACCTCTCAGGGTCCCTGGAGCTCAGGCTAAGGCCTTCACTGAGTCAGGTAGAAGGAAGAAAATGTACAATTGGACATCTATCGCCTGTGTAGAGGAGATATGAATAGCATCCTTTTCCATCCCCAGGGAGCCCATGCCCTGCCACACAGCAACTTCAAAATAACAGCACCTCCAAAGGTTCCAGTCTCGCTCTATCTGTGCCTTCAATTTTATTTCATTCATTCATTCAGTCAGTCAGTCAGTCAGTCAGTCACTTTGTCCACTCATTCATCCTTCCTGCCAGTTACCAGAAAGTAGGCGACTCCTCACAGGAGCTGGAAGCTTGGGTCCCAGAAGTTTTTTAGGATCTTCCCCCTTCCCACCCCTACTGAAACATTCCCTACTGGGGCTTACTGTCTATGGTATAAGAAAGGAGGCAGAAGCTTGACAAAGGTTACTTTCATGTGAGTGTTTAATTGCAGGATCGTCAGCCAACGGCCACCCTAGGTCAACTGGACAAGGCACCTGCAGACAATTGCATATTTTCATTATCACCTTGGAGACTGTGTGAAGGGGAAAACTCAGTGTGGCTCCACCCACTTGGAGAGCCTTTAGAGAAGGCTGTCATCTTACTCAAGTACAGATGGCCTGTTTTGCCCAAGGTCTCACTTTGTTTCAATTCTGTCTGGAATTACTTTAAGATGGCAGAGATATGTTCAGAGGATAAGTCTCACCTACCCTGGACCCAGTGGTACTTCTGGCTTGGGGGGTGGGAGGGGGGAGGATCAGGTCATTGGAGAGGTGACTTTGGAGGATACCCAAGGGGGATTGGCTAGTGATTTAGTGGACAGACCAATGGGTGATGGTGGGGTGGTGTCTGTACACTGAAGGGAGCAGAAGAAATGTTTTTCAAAGAAACCAATTACTGGCTCTATGTAAGATGGCGCCCTGTAAGCTTGTTTCAAACCCAAGCAATTGTTCCTTCTTCCGACTTAGTCCTTTTCTTTGGAGATAAGCAAACCCATCTTTCCCTGCCTGGGCCCCCACTGACCAGCAGTTACTTTCAATTATTAGACTCTTCCCAGAGCCAGGTAACACACATTAGAGTCCTGCCTGGTAAGGTGACACTTCCTTGAGGAAGCTTGACTTTTGTCACAGTGGTAGCCTATTGTTACTTGTGGTTCTTAAGTCGCTTGTATCTCTACCCCCCAGTGCTTAGCAAGCTCTCAAGGCAGAGTGACCAGGCTTGCCGTGGTTTGGGCAATAAGCTCATTGTGTTGATTTCTGTCTGCTTTCACCAAGCAAGGTCTGTGGATATGACCATGCACTGCCCCTAGGGGAAGAGAATAGAGGAACTGTGGTCTTCATGGCAGTAGAATGCAGGATGCTTGTTTGGATGTCAAGAGGCAGAGAAGCAGTTGCCTACCCAGCCTCTCATTTTATCAGAATTAAAAAAAAAAATTTTAATGCCTAATTTGTGTCCACATTTGGCGCCAATCATCTCTTTGCAATAAATGCAACAATGCTAACATTAATTTTCAGCCAAAGAAACTTAGGCTCAGAGCAGGTGAATGTCTCTCTAGGTCTGCAGCGCTGGGGAATCAGCCTCACTGGCCGCGCTCTTGCTATTCAGTAGGACAGTAATTTAGATGGGGATGTGTTTCCAAGTCAATCCACCCCAGCTGCTAATTGGTGAGGTCATCTATGGAAGAGATGAAGGGGAGAGATGACCGTGGCAGTCTTTAAAGGTGTGCCTGTGGCTAAGGGATGCGAAGACTGTTAGACAGAATCAGCGTGAGGTGGAGGAGATAACTGGGGATTTCTGGACAGTCAGAAGCCATGTTTTCTTCTATGCTCCATTTTTAGTAACAAAAAGAAATGAAAAAAAAATCTGTGCTTTATAATGAAGATAAAAAATACAAGTAAAAGTATGACCAAAAGGTCTTTTGTGTAGCAGTTCTTACTGTTGGAAGGAGAAGGCAGGGAGAGAGACTAGATACTATACCTTGGTGATTCTGGACCATAAGCCACGGTGTGTAAAGCGTTAAATAGAACTCAGTGCCCTCATTGACATAGTCCTTTACAATATACTAATGTTTTGTAATTAATTAACCCCCAGGTATCTTCTCCTTTCTCTTCATACCCAGGAGAACCATCTTGATGGCAGACAGCAGACACTGTCACCCCGCCTCTCTCTCGGTTCCCTTCTCCCTCCCACATGTCCATGTCCGACAAATGTACACTTTCTCCGCTGTCTCCCCAGATTCACATCCTAACCACTGAAGCAGTGGAGCTGGGAGGTGGGGCTTTGAGGTGTGATTTGGTCCTGAGAGAAGCTCTCTCACAAATGGGAAAGGTGTCAAGGACATGCCCTTCCCCACTGTGCTGTGGAAGTACACAGCCTGAAGTCGACTGTCTGTGAACCAGGAAGCACAGCCCCCAGTCAGGCACCAAGTCAGCCAGCACCTTGAGCTTGGACTTCACAATCTATTGTTTATAAGTCAGTGGCCTTGTGCCATGGCAATCAGAATGCACTGCGACAATCCCCCAACCACACCCCTGTGCCTGAAACCCCGAAGACCTTTGGTATCCGCACTACTGCAGTTAGTTACTGTAGCTGAGAGGTGTATGCCCTGCTCATCAGTGCTGTGCAGTTCGTGATACCGAGGGTATTTCCACAGGCAAAGGAAGTCTCTTAGTTTGTGATACCGAGGGTATTTCCACAGGCAAAGGAAGTCTCTTTTTTAGGGAGACTTTTTGACGTATTTTCATAACCAGAAAGAAAAACTTTCACTGAAACTCCACAGCCTTCTAATCCTATCTGGAACTTTTTCTTTACATTGGAGCTCAAAATTTGAAAACCCGGGTGTAGTCTGGGCCCTGTAAGTGCTTTGTGGGTTATCCTTTCTCAACTGTAAGTTTGGTTTTTTATCACAAAAATGCCTCTTTTGAAAGCTGTAGTGCTGGGATGTTAAATTAAAGACGGACACAGAAATTGTCTTTCTCCGGGATTATCTCTTTCGATTTTCTTTTGTGTGTGTATGTGTATGTGAAAAATGCATAATACAAAACTTCTGGCTTTCCTTTCTTTGGCGGCAATGTCAACCTGGCCTGAGCCGTGAGGTTTTCTGACTGAATTGTGTCCTGCTTTTTGTGAGAAGAATAGTCTGTGGTGTGCTGTTTAGTTACACTTGAAATCGTTTTCATTAAAACTTCGGGGAGAAAATATTAAGGAAAGATTGAGGAAGTTAGAACTATAAGAGATTATCAAAAGCTTGCAATTTTTCGAATGTATTAAGTGGGTGGAAATAAGACACAAGAATAAACAGTAAATTTGATGAGTGTCTGAAAGTACTGGGTTTAACTGTAGATATACATTTACCACAGGGTACTCCTGTTAAGGCTCTGGACTGCTAAAACTCACAGTTTTCCTCCCGGAACCCATCTTCTCTCCTAGGCAGGCATTTCGAGGGGCGAGCTCAGAGGCAAGCCTTTCTATCTGGTGAGGTAGCATAGGAGGCTACTGGAATACTTTCTTATTATCTGCTCCACTCTCTCCTTGCTTTTTTTTGCTCCATTCTCAGTACAGCTGTTTCAAGTCAATGAATAGACTAGTGATGTAGGTTGAGGGTAAAGCACTTGCCTACTAACAAAACATGCATTTAGTCCCCAGCCCTGGAAGAAGCTTAGAGGCAAAGCCCAGGAGGCCCGTGCCCTGTGCACTGGGAAGGATGTTTCTAACACAGTCCACAAATCCCAAGAGCACTGCAAGGATGCAGCTCACACCAGTTTTTCTCCTTGCCTCCTGGTCTCCTTTCCATTCCTTCAATTATCGTGAGCATCTCTGGTCCCCACCAGGGCCTTCCATATACCTTTGTGTGACAAATATCACAAGTTTTGTTTCTTTAAAAGGATTGCCTTGGGAGACTACATGTGTATTGTTGATTTAATACAGAAGCCAAAATTCTTTTCTGACACTGAGTTTAAGAGTTTTTTATATCATGTGATTTGGGAATGATCTTCAACGCAAACATGTCTCATAACATGTTTTTCCTAAAATCAGTGTTGACTGAGAACATTATAGTTCCCAGAACACTTATAGAAATTTCACTTAAATTTGGTTAATCCTCCTTTGGAGATGGGAAGATGATAGACTTAAAGCCAAATATATTAGCAATCATATAAATTATAAATATGGGTACTGTTCCAGTTAGACAACACTATCAGATTACATATTCAGGTCAACCCTACTTTGGAGAGCTATATCTAGAATTAAGTAAACTTCAAGAGTTAAATCTAGAAGTAAGCAAATAATACCAAAAATGCAAGCACTAAGTTCTCATGTATCAAAGAGTCATAACAAGACTGCTAACACCAACAAGCCTTGGAAAAAATTATCTGTCATAAAATTACAGTTTCTAACTCTGAAAGCTTGACTTCACGTGGAAGTTAAAATCATCCAGGAACTTCACTCCATCATTTCCAAGCTCATTAAAGATTGATAGAACTGAGAGGAGAATAGAGAGCTGTAAAGATAGGAAGAGGTCCTGATTTCGTTTACTGATTGAGTGCTTTGTAAAGTAAGCATTTTGAAAGTTTGTATAACGTGATAAACTTTACTTAGGGGCACGGAGACATCGAACACACAGTTACAGAAAATCACATCTTTTCTAGTACACGTGGAACACCTTTTCTTTTCTTTCTTTCTTTCTTTCTTTCTTTCTTTCTTTCTTTCTTTCTTTCTTTCTTTCTTTTTTTAAAGAGTTATTTAAGTACACTGTAGCTATCTTCAGACAGCACCAGAAGAGGGCATAAGATCTCATTACGGGTAGTTATGAGCCACCATGTGGTTGCTGGTATTTGAACTCAGGACCGTCAGGAGGGCAGTCAGTGCTCTTACCCGCTGAGCCATCTCACCAGCCTGGAAGATCTTTTCTTGAACTTGGCTAGCTAGTGAATGAAAATAACAAATCCGAAAGTACTGGATTTAAGTATAAGAAGGGTTAAATTTGAGGATGATTCTCTCAAGCTATCAATCAGCAACACTACTTCTGAAAGTAATAGTAAAATCTTAAGTATTCCCACATTGTAAAATTAAAATTATATTTCAAACTAAACAATGAATTAGAAAGGAAATTGCAATGCAGTATCAAAATTTTTATATGATATTAAAATTTTGACATATGAAAAGTTTAAATGCAACTAATGCTATCTTTAAGGGAAATTTATAGCTTAAATGAGTGTTAGAAGACCTGAGGGCAGAAAATGATGAAACTGAGATGAAAGGAACAATGTACAGAATTAGTCAAGCAAAGAGCTAGTTCTTTGAAAGAAATAAACAAATTTGACAAGCCCATAGGCAAACTAACCAAAACAGAAAGCAGACACAAGTTTTAAAAATAAAAAATAAAAAGGGAGTGGAGATATTACCATATCTAATCTTAGCTTATGGTCCATGTCATTACAGAATAGCATGGAACTGCCACATGCAAACCAAGGGGAAAGAACAGAGGACCCTCAAACACAGAGCTATGGCCACAAAGTTTCTGACAAAATCGTCATAAACACGCAGGAGAGAAAAGATAGCTTCTTTAAAGAACAAATGATGCTGGGAAAACATGATTTCCCATATAGGAAAATAAAGATAAAGCCGTGGCTTCCACCTTATACAAAAATCAATTCAAAATTGATCAAAAAGCTCAATATAAGACCTGAAAGTCTGAAATTACTGGAGAAAAACATAAGAGAAAAGTACTTCAATACAGAGGCATAGGCAAGAAATTTCTGAGAGGAACTCCAGTGGCCAGAAAGTAATCCTATGGATTTACAAATGGGATTCTGCTATATTTAAAAGATTCTAAGAAACTGAAGAATCATAACCATACAAAAGGGGTCTGGAGACATGGCTCAGCAGTTACCTCATGAGTGCTGGCTGCTTTTCTGTGGAACCTGATCCAGTTCCCAGCACCCACATCAGATGCCTTCTGCTGGCTTCTGTGGGCAACCCATACGTTGCCACACACATTAAAAATAAAATGTCTTTCTTTTTTAGACTAAAAGGCTTCTGCATAGACTCATATGTGTATTTTCCAGACACAACAGGGCCAATGCACATGAATTCACAGCAGCTGTGACAATGTGTGTAAAAACCTGCAAAAGCTCAAGCCACACACAATCTCAGCATGGAAGGAAGGATGTGGGCACAAAGGCCCATCCCTTGCTGGAAAACTATTAGCATTTGATTGCTGCTGGGAGAGGGACAGTCAGTTGTTTTTTAATGGTGCAACAACTGGTATGTCAACCATAGGCAAGAACAAACCCCACAACTAGGAGAGTAAATATGACCAAAATATGTTATGGGATATTATCAAAGAATTATTAAAAGCATTATTTAAAGAGCTGTCCCGAGTGAAAAGAGAGATGACTCAGCAGTTAAGAGCACCAGTTGCTCTTCCATTGGATTGGGACCAGGTCCCAGCACACACCTGGGCTCACAACCATCTGTCACTCCAGTTCCAGGGAACTATTTTGGGGAGCAAATGGGGAAGGATTCCCACAGGTCCCACACAGGTTTACACTTCCACCAGAAGTGAGGTATTCTGCTGACTGCTGATAAAAGTATAAACTTGTGTAGGGCCTATGGAAAACAGTACAAAACTTCCCCCAAAGCACTGGAAATAGAACTAATATGTAGCCTACCTACACCACTCTTGCCTATATCCAAGGGACATTTAAGCCACCACAGAGGTACTTGTACATGCTTGTTAATTGCTACCATGTTCACAGAAGCCAGGACAGGGAGTCAGCCTAGGTCTCCATTAACAGATCAGAAGAGAAAAAGGATAAATATACAATGGAATTTCATACAGCCATACAAAACAAAACCATTATATTTATAGAAAACGGGTACAACTGGAAATCATGTTAAGCAAAACAAGTCATAGTCAGAAAAACAAATGCCATATTTTCTCCTATGTGCAGGGAATTGGGGACGACAGAGTTCTTTGCCATCATGAACATCATTGTCAAGTAAGTGTGGTCATTATGAAAATAATAATAGCAAGGTACCAGAGATAGTAGGACCTGGGAGAATGAAGCTGATAAATGAGGCAGACCGAAGTCTAATGCAATAACCGACTTTATTCAGAGCATCAGACAATTTATACTCCAAGGGCTAAGAGTCACATGGGTAAAGTGTCCAATCACAAGGACAAGACACACAGTCACTGGAAGTTAGAAGCTAAATATATGCCTGGTAGTTGGGTTCTGGCTCCAGGTGCACTTGAGGAATGAACTGAGAGACATATCCCTCAGAGTTCAGGCAAACCGAATATCTCCTGCCTGGTTCCCAGTCAGTGATAAGCAGACCAGGAAATACAATTTGACTGTGGCCTGCTATTGTGAGAAGATAGAGAAAACATTGATTTTTGGTAGCTTACTCCACCTAGTTGAATTCTGAGATACTGTGTCTCATCTCATAGAGTCTTTGATAATTTAACTTGAGAGCTTATTAATTTTCAGTGAAAGTATTTTGATACAGTTGTCCAACTTCACAGCAGCAATGCCGAGAGCTACAAGGGGAATAAAACCAAAGTAGTTATTATCACAGTCGCCATCCTCACTGGTACACCTTCTCAGTATTTCCCATGCTACCTCATCTCGGGGGTGAATACACATCTTCAGAACGGTTCCCTGGCAGAATGTCTTTGCCTCCATGAGTGTCTCACATGTACTCTGTGAATAGTTCTACTTGGTGAACGCTATTCACCAGCAAGAGGATCTCTTTCCACTCCATGAAAGATCACTGATGGCCCCACCTCTACCTGTGGGCCCCGTGTCATTGGTAACTAGGCAGGAATTGTGACCCCTGATCTCAGTTGCCATATCGATTAGACAGAGAAATGCCTAGGGAATCAGAAAAGTTCCCCTCTTGTGTCTGTGAAGATGCCTCCAGACGTGGTCAGACCCAGCTCAGAATAGCACAGTGGTGGATTGGGGAGGCAGTGGTAACTTTCAGAGATACAGCCTATTTGAAAGACCATCCCTTGGCACGTGTCCTCTCGCTGCCTTCTGGATGCCACGAGGTAAGCAGCCTCTGCCACTGCCTCACCTCAGGTCAAAAAACAACGGAGCTGTCTGGACATGGACTGACATGTCAGTGAGCCACAATACACCCTTTCCCCTAAATTAGCTTAGCTCAGGCGTTCAGTCACTATGACAAGAGTAATACGGATACCCATCCTTGGAAAAGGAGTCCCACCTCTGAAGCAAGCGGGTGGTAGCCCCAGAGTAAGCATTGCCTCCATCACATTGACAGATGGCACTGGCTTCTGGTGATTAATCAGACTGTGAATAGATCGCTCTACTAGCTTAGAGGTGCACTTAATATAGGGTCTCTCCTTAGGAATCAGGCACCCCGACCACCACCCCCCAAACCTCTCTACACTCACAGTAGACACCACATTGTTCTCAGGGTGGCTACCTGCTTGCGGAAACTTGCCCCCCATGTCTTTGTCACTTCTCTCCCTCCTACTGAGTCCCTGCCAAAAAATGGTCCAAAGAGAAGCTACCTCCTCTCCCCATACCACACACGCCCACATCTAAGGGAGCCTCCACTCCGGAGCAAGGACACTGAACTGACTGAAGGGGAACACAAGTCACTTTCTACAGTCCTATGAAAAGTGTTCCTTTGCAGGCATATGCACTTGTGAGTGGCCAAAATAATCCTGCAGACATTCTGAAGATGGCATTGTGTTTGTTTGAAGGGGAAGGCAGCCATGCAGACACTTCAGTGTCTCTTTGATCATTGTGCTTAAGAAGAGGCGCATATTTCTTGCAGATGAGATGGACAAAAACAAAACAAAACAAATCAAACAAACAATAAAAACCCTGCTTTTCAGATACTCCAAAAACTAATTATCTCATACCCTCCTATGGTTTGAAGCCTGTAGGCAAAATTCATGGGATTTTTGTATTAGATGCAAGTAAATCAGCAATACCTTTCTCTCAAGCAAATGGTGTCAACTTTCTATGCAAAAGGCCAGATTTCTTAAATTCCAGCCTAGTTACCTGCTTCATTAAGAAACATGAGTGCAAATAAATTTTATGAAAAAATTATGGAAAGCAGTTGGCTAGAGAGTGATTACAGAGGTTAATGTGTGTAGTAATTGGCTTGTTTAGGATGTACCATCAAACAAGATTCACCAATCATTTCAAGTTTAAGTAAATGATACAGCATTATAGCAATTAAAATATGATTCATTTTCCACAGTGTTTCTACATTAACTTAAAAAATAATCATTTGGGTTTAATCCAAATCAACAAAAAATAAAATATACAGCATCTAAGTGGAACATTTACCTTCCCGGTGGCTGTTTTTTTTTTCCTCCCTGCTGCTGAATTTGTACAACAGTGCAAGCTGGAACCTCATCTCTGTACTGAAGAGCTTAAAGGATATTCTCCTATGGTGCGCACCTTCCTCCCAACCCCTATTTATTTATGCTATAGGTCATAATTCTGGTGAATACGACACTGCAGTCATCCTTACAGTCACAAATTATAATGTGTAGGTGCAAATTATACCTTTCCTACACAAAGCAAGGAGCAGAGCTCTGTGAGGTGATATGAGAAGGATAAGTAGAAGTCACTTGATACAGTAAGGAAAATAAATTATGATGACTCTTTCCTAAAGGGAGGAGTCTTTTTTTCCTCTTCGCATGATGCTTATTTCTGTTAAAACGCCACGCTGAGCAAGTAGCCTAATGGGTGCGCTGACCAGCCTGTGGCCGACCGCTGGCCCAGAATCTTGTGTGCGATGACATTTTACCCCCTGTCCCCTTTCTGAGGCTGATGGGAAGTCATTTGCACCGGCATAGCTTCTGTCGCTGATGATGTTGCTGTTATGAAAAGGGCTGTGTTATAAATGCCTCAGCCACCGAAGTAGCATATGATGGAGGAAGCAGGAGAGTGGAATATGAGATAAACCAGACAAGGCCAGTGCCACTTCCTGGGACCCTAGTGATAAAAACAGACATGCTGCATCTCAGTGACAAGTGGACCAGTCCTCTGATAGCGTACTCACTTAGTTGGGTATAACAAACTCCACATAGTGTTCGTGTAGTTTTAGGTCCAAATGCCATGGGAGGCTAATATTTGGTCTTAATGGTGGTGGTGGCATGAACAGGAACAGCTAGCCTTCCTGTGGTTGCTCTGCATTTCCTGTGTGTCAGGGAGCAAGTGCTCTGATGACTTGGTGGAAGGGTTGTTCTTCTGTTCCTAGACTTGAGAGAGGATTTGAGTTTCTCGCACAAGGTCACACAACCGGTAGCTTAAAGGGAGCTCTGCATCTAATAAAGAAAACCTGCACCCTTGTAAGGAGCCCAAGGCTACTGCTTCTGTTCGTGGACTCAGGTTTGTGTGTTTTGCGTTAGATGAGAGCAAGGCTTCTCAGCCTTTTGGCATTTTAGACTGCCTGAGCATTGCAGGATGCTGGGCACTGAATTTTCCCCAAGATTTTAATGGCGGTGCTAGGCCACAGATGTCTGCCACAATTTCCAGATGTCTCCAAGAGAGGGAATGTGTTGTCTGTTGGGTAATACTAGCCTAGAAGGCCTTTTCAGGCAACTGCAGTTTAGGTGCACCGATTCCTGCCAAAGCCACCCACATTCCCCAAGAGGGTAAAAGCATCAAGTCCAGCAAGTCCCGAAAGATGGAGACTGACCTTCCTCCTCTGTCCTCATCCTCAGAGAGTGAGGGGCTCAGAGGACCACCATGTCCCACTCTAGCCCCACTCCTGTTTGGTTCTCTGTTACAAAATGAAAGAAAGTTTTTTTTAAAAAAGCCAAAAAACAAAACAAACAAACAAAACAAAATAAAATAAAACAAAACAAAACAGCAACTCTCAAAACTTTCCAGAACCTGTGGCGGTCTAGAGATCATCCCTGTCATCATCATCATCGTCATCATCGTCATCATCGTTGTCATCATCGTTGTCATAAACCAGCAGTGTTGGCCTCCTCTTGACACAACACTGAACCCAAAGAGCTCAGATGAGGGCCGGGTGGAATGCTCCGAATGCTCCATACATTATCCTACTCTCGGCTTTCTTGAGAATCTGTCTTGCTGTGGATCCAAACTTTCTGCGTCAAACATTAAAAATGCATTAGGTCAAGAGTTATGGTTTGATTTACAACAAGGGCCAATGTAAGGTTCTGAAAGACAAATTCAGTTCATAGCCTTGAAAAGTCATTATTGAAGCTCCCCCATGCTCATTCTGCATTAAAATAAAATCTCTGCCATCGAGCTCCTGGCTTTGGGAACTTTGATGGCTGCACTGCCCTTTAGTTCTGCTCCGCTGCGTTCTGCTGCGGATTCCCTAGACTGTTTAAAAGAGTGTAAGTGCCTATATAAAAGGAGAAATTTCTACTTTAGAATCCATTTTAGGAAAATAGTGTGGTTTAAAATTACTTAGGTAGGATCCCCAGAGATCACTTGAGCTTAATGAGGCTAACCACGTATATATTAATGTATTAAAAGTTAATATTAAAGAATGAGAGAGCATCTTATAGCATTTGTATATTTTACAACCCCCTGAAGACTTTTAAAATTCTGATTAATCAAAAGGCAAGCAATCAGACATAAAGGAATCTATATTTACAAATCATAGATGGGACGACAAGCTCTTAATATAATAAACCTATTTTAACCTTGTGAAGGAAAAAAGAAAAAGAAACGTCTGTTTAGAGCCACATTTTGAGCTGATAGAGGCCAGCGCAGGCAGCCAGGGGACAAAAATATCATAGGAACAGAAGCAGGTACCAGCCCTGTGCCTGACTATGAACCAGAGGTAAGGAAAACTATCTTCAAAGCCCAGGGTACACCAAAGAAAACTGTTATTAAACTAAATAAAAAGAATCCGTCTTTAACAATTCTTCAACATATTTGGTAAAAATCCTAGAAAAGTGAGATACATTATTAAGGAAGGAGGGAAGTGAATCAAAAGAAGGGATGTTGTCAGAAAGTGGAGGGGCCTTCTTGGTCCACGGGCCAGTGAGATGAGATCGCCATGCCCAGAGCTGCAGCAAAGGCTCATAGGATTGGGAACTTCTCAATAGACCCTTGAAGCTGTTCGCACTATGCAGTGTTCCCAAGAAGTGTATATGCTGGAGTTAAACAAATGAAGGCCTGTCAGTAAGTGAGCAAAGACCACTATTGTCGTCTCCACCACCACCTCCTCCTCCTCCTCCTCCCTCCTCCCTGTCTCTCTCCTCCTCCTTCTCTCCCTTTCCCCACTCCCTCTCTCCCTCCCCTTTCCCTTCCCCCCACCACCCCTCAGCTCCTCTCCCTCTCCCTCTATCTAACAGAGGTTCTCATCCTCTAGCTCCAGGTGCCTCAGCACTCACTCTGTAGCCCAGGCTGCCCTCAGACTTGCAGTAGTTCTCCAGCTTCAGCTTCCCTGCTACTCAGATTATAGCAGGAGTCACCATGCTAAGAAAGAAAAAAACATTTCTTATAAAATAAAATTATGAAAGAATATTTCCTAATCTTTTTAGTTTCAGAATTTCTTTACTTTAAAAAAATTATTGGGAACCCCTTAGAGCTTTTGTTCACATCACTTATATATGCTGGCATCAAATGTATCAGAGATTAAAATTGATAATTTAACATATTTTGTGTTATGAATTTGGAAGTGATGAGCACAACCTGTTAACATAAAGAAGACACTATAACTGGTGTTTGCGTGTTTGTTTTTTGAGACAACAACAACAACAACAAAAATGTGAACAGGATGGTTAGTGCTCTTTTACATCTTCCAAATCTCCTTCATGTCAAACGGGACTGGACTGATTGAAGCTTCTCTGTATCCATCTCCCTCATTGACAGCACATTTCAGTTACGGAATATAGGGAAAATCCAGCCTTGCAAATGGATGTGGCTATAAGGGGGGACCTTTGCCGGCCTTCTCGGATAGTAGTAGGTATTGTTATTTGATGTTGCACACAGAGCTCAAACACTGCCTTGATCCTTTGAAGCCTGCTGCAGCTGGATCCACCTTACTTTCCCATGCCAACTCAGACGGCAGCCCAGACCAAAAGGAAGATGACGCTTCCTTTCTATTAGGAAAAAGGATTCAGTCTCCTAGACACCGAGAATAGATCTTAGGAACAACTAGGTCTTAGGAACACCTAAGTGTCTACAGGTCATAGTTTGAGAACTCGATGTATAGGGTAACATTTTAAAGTATAGACAACCACATGGTATACGGTGAAGCTCTAAATAGACAGAGGGACTATTGTCATCATTTCTAAAGTCATATATTTAAATTAAAATGCATGTAATAAAGAGAAAACTAGAAGAAAGACAACAAAAGGTTAAACTAGATAGAAAAGTCCTTCCCCCTTTAATTTTCCTTTTCTTTTTAAAAATTTATTAAAGTATTTCATAACAGAGTAGACTTGTCAATTTCTTTCAGCCTTTAACATATAACAATGAAACATTTTGAAAACCTGAGGAAAATCTAATCCTTTTACCCTAAAATCATGTGTATGTGGCCATTTCTGCACTTATTCCGTTTTGTTGATTTTGCTGAGCGGTTTTTGTGTCGTGATACAATTTGTTTTTCCCCTTATTGTTTCAGAAGAGTCTATATGGCCTGGAAGCTTTTTTTTCTCTATTATATATAAAAAATTCAAAACTCCCAAATTCTGGGTTAAATTGAGAAGAACTGGCTAATCTAACTGGTGCCAGCGATATTAGTTACTGGGTTGCTTTCCTGTATGGGAGCAACAGTAATTTTTCACTAACTGGTTTTAAAGAAATGTAGTCATAACATTAATACTCTAACAATTCTAGATCCTTAATTATGCTAATTTGATTTTAATGATTTAGCAAATTTCTGTTTGTTCTTAATGATGATTTAAAAATAGCCAGAGGTACTTTCAGCTGAGGCGCAGTTTTGTTTAATATTATTGTTGCTGTAACTACAGTCTCTTAACTTTTAATCACTCAGCCTGCCTTGTTCCTCACACAACTCGGGGCTGGTGTGTAAGGGTGACTTCTTCAATCTGGGCAGTGCATTGGGTGTGCATGCGTGTGAGCCCTGCTTGCTGTCATTCAGACACCTCCTAGCCCGTGCAAATTTTATTTCTCAGCACTGCCTGCATGGTGAGCTGCGTGCTCGGGAACTTGAACACAGGTGTATCTCTGTGGACTCGCTCCCCGATGGATTCCCATCAGAAGTCATAAACAGAAAAGAATCAGATGACAGCATCTTTCTTTTCTACAGTTTTGGTTCCTTTGAAGGAATATTTCTCTGTCTATCACAAATGAAACCCCTTAAACGTCTTGTCTGCTCTGATTATATACTTCAGCTCCCCACAATATCTGGGTCAAGCATGATATCACCATAGCATCGGGTGATATATGACAACTGATAGCTATTATTGAAGTGCTATGAACATGGAATGTTTTGTTCAGTAGCTTTCCATCTGGCCCAGGATAGACTGTGCTCACCTCTGTATGAAGTGGTTAGACGGACATGGAAACATCCATGAGGGAGCCATCCCCGATTCAATTACTGATACAGATGGATCCGGATTCTTAGCATCTGAACTCAGCTTGCCCTGTGCTGGACAGCTTCGTGTAGCAGCTGCGGATGCTGTTTTTGTTTTCATATCTGGGCAAGCATTAGTTCATTGGCTTTTTAACCTGATTGGGCTCCTGAGACAGCTGGCCTGGGGTTGAGCCCAGATCTTCCACATCCAACACCATCATTTGGGGAAGTCACTTGACCCTGCTCTGTCAATGTCTTTGTCTGGAAAAATGGGATTACCACTTAAAAGAATTAAGTGAGTTACTGATGTTAATTCTCTGGGAAAGCAATAAAGACACAGTATTAATTATACCGTGGCCTGCATTCCTGCATTAACAACCAAAGCTGAAATGCTCCATTAGAGTTCATGTAGGCTGGGAATGGGGCGTTACACACACTAGGCTCATAAAATTGTACTCTAGCTACAAGAAAATATTTGACTGCCCAGTTTTAAGAAAGAAAGATATAGAACTTTGGAGTCAAAGAGCAAGAAGAAGATACTTTAAATGTGAACTGTACTTTACTTTAAAAAAAAACATCAATGCAGCAACTAAATAATAGAACAGTGAAAAAAAACTACTAAATGTTAAAAGGGGGATTTGGGGAGTGGGGGTGCTTCTTTCCCCCCAATACAAAGCAAGGTGGAAAGCTGGTGTGAAGGATAGACATTCAATCCAAGGGTTTGGATATTATGACTAGGAGTTTCAGAAGAAAAAAAAGACACAGGGAAAGTAGATAATTATCAAAGAAATTATCAGAGAAATAATGAAAGATAACGTCTTTATCTGAAGATAGACAATGTTCAACTCATTTCTCAATGCAATAAAAGAAAAACCCACCTGTTCCCAAGCACAACTTGGGGAGTTTTTCAAGCTCCTGAGATATAGAGCGGACCCTGAGTGTTTGCAGGGTCCAGGCTAGAGATGATTGACAGGTGTCATCTAAGGAAAACAGCTTGTGCATAGTTTCTTGTTTGTTTGGCTACCCTGGATCTTGCAGTACAGTGAATCATCTGGACATTTCTACAGAGTTCTTGTGGAAAATAATTCTCAACCTAAGACTCTCAAGAATAAGACAAAATATTTTTGTAAGTTCAAAGTGTACCATAAAGGAATTAACCATAGATCAACTAGAGAAAGCTGAAATATAAAGGCAAGATAAGTATGCATGTATGCATGTATGATGTATATATATATATGTATATTATATGTGTGTGTGTGTGTATGCATGTATGTATATATGCTTGTGTGTAAATACACACTTGTGAGAATGTATGTGGAGGCCAGAAGTGTGTGGAGGCCAGATGTGGACAACAGGTGTCTTTCTCTCCAGTTCTCCACCATATTTTTTTGTAACACAGAATTTCTTTTTTTTTCTTTCCAGAAACACTATTTATTTATTTTTATTTTTTTCCCTTTTTTGGAGTGGGGTAGGGTAGGGTAGTAGTGGTGAAATTGGAAGATGTCCCAACATCATGGCTGTATCCTGGATCACAGGTGTACCCGAGGAATGGCTTATCTCTGGTGCCCTCTTTCCTTGGCACATTCCATGTAGTTGCGACCCTTGGGGGGACCCACAGCATCCATGGAAACCATGGAGGCCCAGGTAACTGACCTGACTGACCTTGAAGCTCACTGATTCACCTAGAGTAGTTGACCAATCTATGACTATAGCAGAATATCATTAAAAGTCATTTCATTGGCTCTTCTGCTTGGTTCTCTCCTAGGGCTCTGGTCTATCCAACCTGGGCTCCCTTTTTATGCATGGGTCTCAAACTGGATCAGCTACTGGTTGGTCTCTCCCACATTCTCTGCACCACCTTTAGCCCATCACATCTTGTAGGCACAAGTTGTAGGTTAAAGGTTTTGTACCTGAGTTGGCATCCCAGTCCCTCCACTGGAAAGTCTTGCCTGGTTACAGAAGATGGTAGGATTAGGCACTGTGCATCCCCCATTGCTCATAGTTTTAGATAGGTTCACTCTCATAGATTAACTGAGAGTTTCTATTGCTCTAACTCAAGGGTCTTATGTAGCCCACAGTGATGTGAAACTCGCTATGTGTTCAAAGTTGGCAGTGACCTCTTGATCCTCCAGCTTCCACCCCACCCCCACTAGAGAAATCACAAGCAAACCCTTCCACATGCAGGAAAGTGCTAAGTACAGGTGTGTTATGAGTCCTGGAAACTGGCCGAGGTATGAGAGAAGAGAGAGAGAGAGAGAGAGAGAGAGAGAGAGAGAGAGAGATCGCTGGAGTCTTCCACAGGAAGCACCCATATATTCAGCAGAGAAGTTGAGTTGAATCCTCTCCAAATTCAAGTGAATCAAATCATTTGGTTTTGAGCTGAAATGAAGCTTAGAAAATTTCAACCCCAAAGGAAACCCTTTCGGGAAATTTTGACAAAGTGAAAATTGGTTCATAATGGAAGTCTCTGTAGTCTGTAATTTCATGGTTTTCCAAAGAGTGTATCACCTCACTTTGCATTGTGCTCACCTAATTAGATGTTTGAAATATGGAAAACAATATTTAGAAGAAGGCAGAAACATAGTCTTAATGAGACTCAACAAGCATAAACAGAAGAAATTCCGATGTCTTTACATTATAATCATACAAATAATAATTTGGTGTAGGAAGATAGCTGACTCTCTTATTACTTTCCATCAGTCAGTCTTTGTCACATATATAATGCAGGGTTTTTTTTTTTATTTTAAAGATACATGTCTAAATTCACTGACAGATGATGAAATCTTTTAAAGTATAATATTTTTAGATTTCTTCCCAGCCAGACTTAAATTAGATACGTTATGAACCGTGGTTGTATAAAAGTACTTGGAAATGTAGGCCTCAGAACCAACGTATAAAAGAAAATCAAGTTCTCCTTCTATAGCACACACTAGGGTTCCCAAGGGAGAGAAGATCTGTAACTTCGATGGGTGGGTGGGAGTCAGCAGGCAAAAGGCAGACTAGAGCAGAAGATAGTGACAGGAAGTGACCATGGCTGCCTCTGATGTTGCTGTGCCACTCCGAGTATGTAGCCTATACAGCATGCTGGGACCAAGTCCAGCTTCTACAGCATTGGGTAAACGGAGGCAGGGTGTAGAGTGGGGACTGAACATTTAGCAGACTTTTCTCTGAGGAAACAAAGCTCGGTTCTCTCGGGCTGGCAAAAAGGATGAGGCAACACACACAAACACACACCACACATACCACACACACCACACACACACACACATACACACCACACACACACACACACAAACACACACCACACACACACACACCACACACACACACACCACACACACACACACCACACACACACACCACACACACACACACAGCTTATATATCCCAGCAAAATCTTACAAGCAGTACAAAAATCATGATGTGGTTATATCATACACACACCACACACACACACAAACACACACACAGCTTATATATCCCAGCAAAATCTTACAAGCAGTACAAAAATCATGATGTGGTTATACTCTATTTTTCTTTAAGTAAATGATTACAATGAGTGTACATAGAAAAACATGTCCCCCAATACCTTCACATGATCAAATGTTTGACATATTATGGGTTAAAAAAAATAAACCTATTCCCAAGAACCCATCCACATCCATAACTAAGCAACTTGATATAGACTAACAAAGTGTAAGCAAGCAAAGTAATTTTCTCAGCCAGTTTGTCTTATTGGCAGCCTGCAATTTGCAGTTACAAAAAAAGGATTAATTATGTTATTATTTATCTTAAAAAGTAATCTTATAAAAAAACCTTAAGAGAATCACAAATCTAAACTTTTATATAAAAAGCAGCCAGTCATTTCTACTTTAAATCCTCAGGGTGCACACCTCCACATTCACAGATTCTTACTAAATTATATCAGGAAGCTGAGGGACAAAATGGGCACAGGAAATTAATCATCACCTTGCTCATTGGCCCAGCTTTAGCAGGAGAGTCACGTGTGTCATCCAGGGCTAGTCGGGCTGCCACTGTTCTTGTTCCCTGACCTTAAAAAAAAATCACTTCACTTACTTAGTAATTTCTGAACTCTAAATTGTTCCCTACGATTTTCGTCATCAAATTCACAAGCAAAAACAGTTCAACCTAACTTTACCTACAGTCAACACCTCCAAATTCTTTCTAAGGGTGGTCATCATCCTCATCTCTACAAAGTTCTTTCCTAGGGTGGCAATTGAATCAGCAGTCTGCTGAAACCGATCAAGCACTATAACTGTGCTGTTGACACTGCCCAGAGAGGGGTTGGAAGCCCCGTTAGAGTTCTCATACAACTCATGGGTTAGGAGGGATGGGAAGGCCCAGGGACAACTAGAAGAGGGATGCGCAGTAGCAGCATTAAGTCCTCAGAACACACAGTCCTCAGCTCTCCTCCCAGAGGCACACCCACCATGACTGGGTTAGCCAGTGGGGGTGGGCTGCATTCCATGAGCTCTACAGCCTTCTGTTGTTTCTCTTGCCCAGCCCCCAACGACGCTGCACCCAATACATCCTAGATGATATCTCATTAGTCATTTCTTGCACTCCTACTCCATGAGATTGTCTGTGTCTGCTATGTCTGCTGGAAGGAATCCCTTGTACATGGATCTTTGTTTTATGGCTCTGCGTTTTCAAACCTATTTTTGTTATATTTTTGAAATGGTAATATAATTACATAATTTCCCTCTTCCATTTCCTCCATCCAAATTCATGTGTATATCCATTCTTGCTCTTCTTCAAATTAATGGCCTTTTTTTATTATATGCATTTATATGTGTGTATGTATATGTATATGTGTGTATGTATTGTGTGTGTGTATATATATATGCATATACATATATACATATATATATTCCTAAAATTTACCTTCTCAGTCTCTATAATGTCATTTGTATATCTTTTTTTCCAAGGGTGACTGTTTGGTATTAGATAAGTATTTGGTATGCTCTTTCCCGTGGAAGATTATTTTTTCCACAGTTGAAACTGAGGAAGATTTTTTTTCTTTCCTGGCAATTTCCTATTGAACAAATATCTATGGTAGGCTAAGAAAAAAGACTATGTCATTACCCAAGGGCTTTCCAAGTAGGGACTTGAAGAGTGGTATCTTCCAATCAGTATGAGTAGAAGGGTAGAGAGAAATTATATCTTAAATTCATTTTAGAACATAAAAGGCACTTTAAGTTCAAATATTTTTCTAAACACTGTGGTTATTTTCCCCTCATGGTCTTCTAGTTCAATGAATTTATTTATATATTTTTAGCAGTTAAAAAAAACTCTACTTTCTGTTACGATAGCAAGGAACACGCTTGTGGAGACGTTTCTGCTTCCATTGTTTCTCATCCTCATTCAACGCCAGAATAAAGAAAGAAAATAATGAGTAGGAGACAAAGACTTTTGAGTGCAAGATGGAGAGGTTTTAATTAAAGGATGATGGAAAGGTGATTAGTCCCCCAGATCTTTAATAAAGCTAGCCAGTTCTCCACTGACACTAGGAATTATGCTCCAGTGAGCCGGGGCATTTCATTCATAGGCAGGCAACACTATGTGCTTTTAATTAACAGTTGTACTTCGATTTCTTGGCCACCATTGAAAAAAAGCAATAGCAAACAATATACTACATTGTTTCATAACTATATTCAAATCCCCTTTCATCATCAAGTCTGTGTAGAGAGTCTTACTCATTAAGCACTATATGGCGCAAACCAGCAGACAACACCTCCTTCTCTGTAAGTCCTAAACAGAACTATCAGGCAGAGAATAAAACGCCAATTCAAGAGTTAAAATACAAGCATCCACATTAGTTAGTGAGCCACAGAATAGAGAAAGTATTTGTAAATCATGTATCAGATAAGGCTAATACTTTGACTTCTCAATAACAGCAGTAAAATAGACCACATCATTAAAAACTAGACAAAGCACCTGGATGGAGAGTTCCTAAGGAAGATGTGCAACTGACCAATGAAACTATCAAAGACGCTG
The DNA here is from genome assembly GCA_902729485.2 of Mus minutoides. NCBI lineage: Eukaryota > Metazoa > Chordata > Mammalia > Rodentia > Muridae > Mus > Mus minutoides. The sequence goes on from LR749571.1 coordinate 102,004, forward strand.
CAGCTTCACTGGAGATATGTGCCTCAAACCCACAGTGAGATGCCACTTTACACTCTTCTTAGCATGACCAGTCAAAACAAAATTAAGCAAATCCAGGATTAAGTGTAGAACCAGAATCCTTGTGTACCATGGTGGCAATGTAAGACCACATAGTTGATATGGAAGAGAACATGGGGCTTCCTCGAAAAAGTAAAACAGAACCACCATGGGTGGCCCAGAAATTCCACTTGTAGACCAATGTCCCCAAGAACTGAAAGCAGGGCACATTCAAGTCAGTAACAGCAGCATCCACCATACAAGTATCAGCAGCCTAAATGCTCACTGATGGAGGAGCAAGCAAAGTAGGCATGTCGTAAACAGTAATGCACTGTGGTCCATCCTGGAGAAGGAAGGGAAATTCTGACACATTCTGCAACATGGATGGGGATTCTGGACCCCATATTGTATATGAGCCCCTCTATGTGAGGCACCTGGTGTTGACAAGCTCAGCACTTGTCAGAAAGTAAATGGGTGGTTGCCAGAGTCTGGGGAGAGAAGAACTATGGAGTTACTGTGCAAACAGTTATGGATTTCAAGTTGTGGAAAATGAAGAGTTCTGTGAATGGGCAAGTGCAGTTATGCAACACTGGATGCCTTTAACATCTGTCTAAGGATGATGAATGTGGTAATGTTTATGTTCCATGCATTTTGTAGGAATAAAAAAAATTAAAGATACACATGTGTGTCTACACACAGCATTGACCTTAAATCTGAAAAGGTGTGGTTGTTGAATGCTTTAACCAGACAACTTTTTTGGATTTCCTTTATTTATAGCATTTATTGAACAGCTCTAGTGGCGTGTGTTATTATGGACACTGGGGATGTTAGATTGAAAGATGCTGCTGTAATGTTGCTAGGGAACTGATGGGGGCAAAACCATGAAGAGAAACAAACGGCTGGTAGGTGTGCAATTGAACTTCAGGTCAGGATGCAATGAATAAAAGAAATGAGCAGGCTAAAGACAGGGATGGAAGAACTATTGAAGAAGGTGAGTCACATCTAAGAAGGAAATTTAATGCAAGGGGGTGAGTCCCCTCAGATATCTTGGGGAACATATTTCAGGGGCGAAGCTACCTGTTCAGCGATTTGAAGGCTAGAACACATAAAAGACATTACAAGTAGTGTCGTCTTCTTCCTTCCTTCGTATGCTGGTGGTGAGCTGGGCTCTGTGATGTATGAATCACTGGTCTGGAGGGATCAGGTGCGTGGCTGCCTGCACCTTAGTGCTGACTCTAAAGCATTGCTTGATGGGTAGTGTTAGAATTGCACTCTCCAGGGCCAGAGTGACACCTCTGCCATCACCTGGCTCTTTTATCTTCTAGCATAGGGGCCTCCAAGGCTATGTGGAGGGTGGGGGGGAGAGGAGACAGGACAGGTCTCCCCAATACTGCATCCAGTGCGCCTCTGCATCTGTCAGAAGATAGTACTCCTTCCTTTGAAGCTTTACTTCCTTAAAGGGCTTTGGTGGAACAGAGTTTGGCTACTGAAGGAGACTGGAAAGACACTCACATACCCTTATTTGTCACATGAGAAAATAGTTAAGGGAATAGAAGACTAATTTCCTTAGATGTTTATGTTCGCCCACCCGCACCACTACCACCACCTCACCACCTCACCACCCCACCCCCGCCTCTGCAGTCCTTGGGTCTCCTCTTCCTCCTCCGTGGTCCACTTTTATACTTATTTAACATAGATCACTTAGAAACAGATTAGTTCCTGGGAACCCCTTTGGGCTGTGGCTGGGGCTCATGACCGTAGATGGTTCTGATACCAGTAGTCCTGCGGTCACACATTGAGAAAAACCAAACTCAAGGTTTTGTGCCTTTTAGTGGATGAGATGGAAGTATATCAGCAATTTTTACTGGACTTTATGGGTTTAAAATAAAAGACATAGAGATTGGTATGACTGATCCACTGAGCCATGGTTACTACATCATGGCTGAGACACAAATTCTATGTTCTTGCCCCCAAACCATTGTTCCCCAAACAAAGGCCTACCAAACCATGACTCTCCATATTGAGGTGTAACAGAAAAGTAGTGCTTTATAAATCATGTCCATTTACTCTGAGCTTCTGCCCTTCTAAACTTGAGTGTTACACTTTCACTAGACTCTGATGGTAATTGTATGTAGAAGTGTGTGTGTGTGTGTGTGTGTGTGTGTGTGTGTGTGTGTGTGTATAGTTTTTTTTTTGAGACAGGGTTTCTCTGTATAGCCCTGGCTGTTCTGGAACTCACTTTGTAGACCAGGCTGGCCTCGAATTCAGAAATCTGCCTGCCTCTGCCTCCCAAGTGCTGGGATTAAAGGCGTGCGCCACCACACCTGGCTCTTGTATATATTTTTTAAAGTCCAGTCTCGGTGCGGTAGAGGATGGTGGCCTGCCTGAGAAGATACCGTGGTGCAGACAGTGAGAGCCTGCTCTCCGTACTTTCCCAGCCTCTCCCTGGTTGCTAAAGGAGCTCTAGTGTGGTGTGTTGGAAAGTGTACACACACAGAGATGCGAGACCAAGGCGCCAATGGTAGCTCCTTCATTAATTTGCTTCTTCATATCTTTGGCGAATCTCTTTATTTCTCAAAGTATGCATCATCATCTATGATTCTGTGTGCTTAAGGATAAATTTTTATATTTTGAAATACGAAGATCATTAAAATGGATTAGAGGTGATTTTCTCTCATTAGGAGTAATTCATCAGCTCTGCCATATTTGTATGAAATGACTAATACAATTTTTTTTATTAAATCCAATATACAAAAAGCTCATTAAGCCACTCCTGGCTTAACCAAAGTAGTGTTTTATTTAAGGCAATTGCTATTCCCTAGTAATCTAGATTTCTGTGGTTTAGTAGTAAAATTATTGAATTATCTGGATATATTTAATATGGACATGTCTTTTCCCATCATGAGGCATAGTTCTGCCTCATGTTTCAGGGAATGGATATGACTGAGAAGTGCTTGCCTGTGAGTATCAGATGCTGGCCTCTGGAGAGGAAAGGCCACCTTCCTGTCAGAGTGCTGCTCCTGTGATCCGGTCCATAAATGCGTAATCATGGACTCAGGACTCGATTAGATTCATGATGCTGTACACATCCAAGGATATCTTTTGAATACTCAAATGCCCTGTTGGCTTTAAATCTCAGAGCAGCCTACTTCCCCTGCCTTATGGTTTTTACGTTTCCCCTCATGTATTAAGGCTTCCTCTCTGCTGAGGCCCGAGCCAGGTGTGGAAGACAGCATTTGTATTCCAGGGACCTCTGGACTTGGCCTTAAAGCAAGTCATTATGCTGTGATAACTTGAGTACAGGAACATGGGTATCTCCCATTCAGTCTTTTACATTCAGACTGAGAGAGGAGATGTGGCTCTGTAGAGCTCAAGAAACAGCAAGTTCAACAAGGCAGAAGGAATCCCTCTGTGTAGGCTGTACCAGCTGTAGGGAGACAGTGCTGTCCTCCAGGAGATGCGGGTGCAGTCACTTGTCACATGGGAAAGAGAATGCAAGCCCCTCCTGCCCCTGTTGATGGGAGCAGGAAGACCCAGCCCTGATGGGTGCTTGCTCTCCAATCTGGGCTCCAGCACCACTGACAGTCCTGCTTGCTTCTCTCTGGCTCGCACTGTCCCCTGCACAAGAGATGAGCGAGAACCTGGACTTGAAGTGTCCCCACAAGCACTTTGTATAGTGGTCATTTCTCTGCTCTAAAATTATTTTATTGATTTGTGTCTGTCGTCATGTACCTAAAAAGAAAACTTAATTGGTCTCTTACGGGGATGGGCCTATGTATAGACACAAGGAGTATCTCATACAAATTGTCTAGGCAAGAGTCAAGTTCCTTTTGCATTTTGACACAGTAGGATAGTGGATCCAAGGATGCTCTTCTGGCCCTTTTTGGAAACCGTGGCTGTGACCTCTTGTATCCATCTCTATGTAAATGAAACTTGTGTTCCCAATAAAAGTGTCCAGACATCATTACTACACTTATTTCTGTGAGCTCCCCTCCTACTCGCCCTTCCTCCCTTCAGCTAAGTTTGAGGAGCACTTACTTGGATGTGGCCAATGATACACTAAAGCATCACCCCCCGGGTCTTTACATGGGCGGGGTGGTAGGCACGAAGCAGCATGGGAAGGATCCTAGTTCCCGAGAGGCTGGGTCCTCTTCCTCTGGACTATTATTGGACTAAGGCTATTATTGGCCGAGCGTACTTCACATTTGACCATACATAGGAGTGGGTTTTGGAGTGATGCTTTGAGAACGGAAATCCACTCATATCTGAATCAGCACGATAGTGTCCGCACAGTGGGTGGGTGAGAGGATGAGAGGATGAGTGGGTGAATCTTCTGACGGAGGTCCTTGTCACTCCATCTGCCAGCCCAGGGTGACTCCAGATACTCACAACTAGAGAGCTGTCCTGCCCTGCAGCGAGGTATTTGATGTGAGAGCTTAGCATTGGGAAGATAGAAAGGTCTGTTCATGGCTGCCACTCTCACTCGTCGCTGCCTTGGCTTCTTTAGACCCAGGGACAAGGGCCCATGGAAACGAGTTTCATTCTCCTCTCCTGACTTGTCTAAAGGGCGGAGGTGCTCACTCCACAATTCTTGCTGCTTGGAGGTACGGCCGAGGAGGCCATGGGACGCAGCAGCCCCTGTAGATGCTGCAATCCCTCCGGAGTCTCTCCTGTGCCTTTGTTCTCCACAGCCACATGTTTGACTCTTAGTGTCTTAGGAACAAGGGCGCGTGTGCCTGGGTCAGGGTTGGGTCTCACTCTGTCATCATGGCCTAGGACAAGCTACTGCTCTCCCTTCAGATGAGAAAATCCAAGTGCCAAGATTGTTATGGAAATCGAATAAGGCATCTAATAAATGGCGGTTTCTCCTTCTCTTCTTCCTCTGTTGGAGGGAAAGTGAGAAGCTGGGACTGCTTAGTACATGCTGTATTTCGAATTTCTGTGCAATATCACATATTTTGAAAGCACAAAGGATCTCTTTTGAATTCACAAGAGATAATGATAAAAATCCTCAGCAGATAATTAACAGGAGAATCCTTTTCTGTACTGGGGGGAGAAAAATCACATTAGCTTAATCTCTTGATTGTGGGCCATGATAGAACACAGCTACCTTTAAACACAGCTGTAGGATAGACCACAGCAGGTTAGGACTTCTGGCCTTGATCCTTTCTGGGATTAGGCAGTTCAGCCTGGTCTGCATGGGACTCTGGCATGTGATGTGTGTGTAGCCTTCACCTTTCCACAGGACCCATTTCAGTGGCTGGGATTCTGCCAGAGCCCCCCTCCGCAGTTCTGCTTTTGCCAGCCTACTTTCTTATCCTGTCCAAATGTGTCACAATTTGAAGTCTCCAACAGAGCGGACCATTTATTATCTATCTTGGTTTATTAGTTTTTAAGTCCCGGGTATCCAAAGAGGAAGAGAGAATTGTCAGGAAATGCTTTAAGAGGTGATGGTCACTGAAGGGGATAGCTGATGGTTAGGCTGAGTGTGCTGTGTGATCACTGTGGCTCATGGAAAAAAAAAAAAAAAAACCACGAGCCTGCTTCATCCTTGCCCTCCCATGGGACCTGACCCACCCTCTTCCTGGTCACAGATGACATCGCTGCATTCTGAGGCCTGACATTCTGCCCCTTTTTCTGACCCTTAAGCATTCCATTGTGTCTTTTATCTCACCAGCCCCTTCTCTTCAAATCCATAAATAGTCTATTTTATTTGATCAGTGGCCACCTTGCAGAACCAGTATGGCTCATGTGACAATAGTTCTGTGAGTGGGTATACATGCTGTCCCCACAGCTACATAAAATCTCTGGGAAAAAAAGAAGCAATATTTTATTACATCCCAGACCTCCCCCCAGCTATTAGCAACATTAGAGCATTTTAACAAAATTCAAATAAAACATATTCACAAAGTTATACAAAATAGCTTGTCCCTTTTGTGGTGAATTTAGAAAATGTGAGCATGGTGGGGGTGGTGGTGAATGTATACTTAAGGGAATATAATGAGCTGGCAGTGAAGAAGGTTCTAGTGAAATTTGCTATGGACAGCCTCTAGAGCCTGCTTTAGGTACACTATGGAGGAATTATCTGGAGCCCTTTGATGGAAATCTAGAGTAGCAAGCAGGAAGCCCTGTCACATTGTGAAATTGCAGTACATTTGTTTATTCGGTTGTTCAGTAAACATCCTTAAAAACATTTACTGTAAATTAAGCAGCTAGTGGGTTCTGGGAACATTAGATGAATGAGATTCAGGGCCCTTGGGCAAGCTTATACCACAGTGGGGAGCCAGACACATTAGCAGACGTTTAAAAAGCAATCTAAGTGTTCAGGGATGAAGGAGACATTATACATATCCCCAGGGTAGACTCAGAGGGACACTACACCACAGAAGAAGTCCAGTCCTAGTTCCTTAGCTGGCCTCAAGAGCACGAAGCGCAGAGGCAATTTGTGTGGAGAACAAGGTCACAGAACCTGAGCCTGGGACAGCTGAGACGCTATAGCATCCAAAGTTCCAGCCATGACGGGGGACAAAGCGTTCTTTGGGCTCTCGGGCTTTGGTTCTACTTCCTCTTGCTACCTCTTCGACCTTCCAACTTGCACTGCAACTGGACTCTCACTCCTGGGAAATACGGCTTCCTGCCAGGTGTGAGAAGAGAGTAGAGTGTGCTTTTGATTTAGCGACAGTCTGGAGAAGTCAGTTGTGGAGGCAGCTTGACTGAAGTGTAGAGACGAAGGGCTGAGAGCGGTCGCAGTGGCCAATCAGACTGTTAAAATACGTTAGGGTTTGGCGCTTGTAATTGGATTTTATTAGTAAGCAGATTAAGCGTTTTAGATTAACATGTGATTAAGAGGTAGAACGCAGGGTGGTGGCTGAGAGATGGGGACACGTGGCTTCAGCAGTGTTACATCACAGAACTGAATTCCTTCTGTGGCAGTTGGCTGAGTGTGTACACTTATGTATCTCAGATGCCCTACCCATATATGTCTTGGATAAAATTTTACCCAAAAGATTGATAATGAAAAGGGACGAGATGCCAGGGTATAAGCTTGGAAATAGCACCCAGGGACATTTGTGCTGTTGTCCCCTACCCATGTTCTTTTTGAGGCCCTCAAAGGTTTTGAAAAGAAACAAAATTTACAGGGGTTCTTGGCTTGGATATGGGAGAGTTTTTTTCAAGGACACCATGTCACTTATTTCAATCCTATAGTTAAGGAAAATGGTGACACTAATTGAGAGTGTACTTGTTTGTATTTTCTTTTTTTAAAGATTTATTTATTCTTATACATAAGTACAGACCAGAAGAGGGCGTTAGATCTCATTATGGGTGGTTGTGAGCCACCATGTGGTTGCTGGGATTTGAACTCAGGACCTTCGGAAGAGCAGTCAGTGCTCTTACCCGCTGAGCCATCTCACTAGCCCCCTTGTTTGTATTTTCTACAGTTTACCTTTAAATTATCCTGTGTAGATCCAGGGAAGTGTGTATATTATATGTGAATTAATTTGATTCAAGATGTTTAGCTGGTACTGGAATGATTCGTAAAGTAGTTCTATAAATTGTTCAATTATCATTCTATCTGATCAACAAAGACATTGAATTTTTTTTCCTGCAGTGATAAAATGAATGAGGTTTGATATTTATACATTTTGTCCTGATGCATGTAAAATTATTTAAGAACCTAGGAAACCGAATTTCAAAATATGGTCACCTTTTGAATGTCACTATGGCTTTATGGTTCTTGGCTATTTTACACACACATATACACACATAAATTACTACCCCAGCCAGGCAGTGGTGGGGCACGCCTTTAATCCCAGCACTTGGGAACCAGAGGCAAGTGGATTTCTGAGTTCGAGGCCGCCTGGTCTACAGAGTGAGTTCCAGGACAGCCAGGGATATACAGAGAAGCCCTGACTCGGAAAAAAAGGAGAAGGAGAAGGAGGAGGAGGAGGAGGAGGAGGAGGAGGAGGAGGAGGAGGAGAAGGAGAAGGAGAAGGAGGAGAAGGAGAAGGAGAAGAAGAAGAAGAAGAAGAAGAAGAAGAAGAAGAAGAAGAAGAAGAAGAAGAAGAAAAAGAAGAAGAAGAAGAAGAAGAAGAAGAAAGAAGAAGAAGAAGAAAATAACTGAACTAGTCTCACATTAGTACATCCCCTCCTCTTTGGTTACTGTGGAAACCACCTCCACCCTCAACACACTAGAAGCAGTAATAGAAAACTAGGGTGGTCTTTCATGGACTGAATCATCTAGCTTTTCCTGTATCTTCCTGCCAACTGATGTTGTTTGTTTGTTTGTTTGGGGTATGTGTGTGTGTTGGTGTGAGGTTAGAGCAGGATGATGGAAGAGGATACTTATATGTCTCAACTATCAGAAGGAACCTGATGTCAATGAATGATTAACTGATCAGGCTCATACTCACAGCATACCTACTGAGAATGACTGAATGAAGTGGGGATCAGTAGAGGAGCAGTTTCCAAGAGAGGGAAGCAGGTTAGTGTAGTTGGTGTGCCCTTTATGCCAAGCAATGCATTCCTCAGATGGCGTTTCATTCAGAGCATGCTCCTCACCACTGATTGTACATTTATGTTCCCTTATGGTCCCATCAGATCCACTCTGACTGGAAATAACTGGAAATAACTATCCATTAACACTGGGTATGCAGAATAGGCATCTGGACTGTTACACTTTAAGTTGGTGCCTTAGACACAACAGACATTCATTTCTCATAGCTCCAGAAGATGTACAGTCCACGATCATGTCACCGTCAGAGTATGCAGGTCTTGGGAGCCCCTTCTTCTTATTTCCAGCTCTGTCTTTACAAGAAATGAAGGACAAGAGGAGGTTTTAGGCTTCTTCTCTAAAGACACTCGTCTTATTCTCATGATATGGTTCTTCCTACTCCCCAAAGTTCCCTTTTAATTATATTTTCTTAAAGGTCAAGACTTCATCATAAGAACTTGGTGAGGGTCGATGGCACATTTAAACCATAGCATCGGAGACCAAGGACTCAGACCATGGTCTGTTAAGACCTATGACCTTAACAACTCTGGCAAAGGGCAGTTACTACTGAGGTTCTGCTGGAAAACCTTCATTGGGACTTACTAGGTGAAGTATAGCACAGAATTTAGCAGCCTGCAAACTATAGACTGCATACCTCCAGTGACAAACCCAAAAGCCTTTAAACACGTTTGCAGCCATGAAATGCACTTCTGAGATGAAGCGAAGTTCTATGGCAGCTAGTGCACAGCTGGGTTACTTGGTGGCAAACTGAGCTCACCATCACTGGATTAGCCCAGTGATTTCAGCTTGTTTTCATCCGAGGGAGCTGTTGAAAGGGAAAGATTAATACAGTGTGTTTCTGCTAGCCCAAAATTCTGTTTTGTATTTCTTTGATACAGATTCTTTGATGTAAGGGCAAACTCCAAATCTCTTTTAAAAGAAGAAAAATGCCCCGGAGACTGTAACATGAGAGCAATCTCAGGAATGTAGGAGAGTGCACAAACAGAGGAGCCTTTTAAGGGTCTGAGTTTGGGGCTGGCTGCATTGTTAGTGGAATTTAATTACAACTCAAGTTGGCTTTTTGCTCATTTGAGAAATTCGCCACTAAGACCGAAAAACATTTTGCGACTATACTATGTAATTTACTAGGCCACTTAGAGAACAAGCTAGATAAACACAAACTAGAGTTTTCGGTGAAGTACTAACTAGTACATAGAACAAAACCCCAACATGTCTGCTTTTTTCCTCCCACTCCCCTTGTACAAAGGAATTTAGTCTTTCCAGAGGCACTGGTGGCCATTACAGTCAAGAAAACATGATCTTTGAGTAGCCAAGACAACAGAACTGAAAACTCTTGGCACTGAATTCACAAGCCAACCTTCATTCTTCAGTCTGGATGCACATTTATATAGCTCCAAGGCCAAGGAGTGCGGAGTACACACACTTCCTCAAACACAGCAGGTACACACTTTAAATCCTGCATTGAGCCACGTGTTCATAGACCCGATAGAAAAGATCCATAATATATATATATATATATATATATATATATATATATATATATATATATATATATATCGCATTGTACCTGGAATTAGCTGAATACAGGGCAGTTAACAATGGCCTTGACTTCATGGCCTCCAGGCTTTAAGTCAGAATGTCAGCGACATGCCAGTTATCACAGGGATTTAAAAGCCTCTGGTAAGCTCTGCTGTGTAGGGAATCACTATTCTTTATGGCATATTTATGTGGCTCCCCACAAACTACTTTTTCATTGATAGAAATGCAGAGTAGAAAATAAATAAGGCTCAGTATCTGACCAGAGGAGGGAGGGGCTCCTGCCTCATCTTGCACCTTGAGGGGAAGTCTTGAGATTTTTGCCTGGAAGGAAGAATTTACCACAAGAAGAAAGAGAAGTCCAGCTGGGTAAACTTGCATAATATATGATCCTGTGAGTTGAATTTCCAGCACTTATCAGATGCCTCTAGGGATTGTTTGATGGTATAGGACTAGCCTCCGTACTGCTGGGATGTAGACTCTGCTGTCACTGAACTAAGAACACCCTTGTGACCATCCCTCAGCTTCTCTGGGATTATATATGTAGGTATTATAATGGTATGATATTGGTAACGTTGTGAGAATTTAATCAAGTGACAAGATATAGATGTAATGAGAACTGTATAAACAAATATCTTGCTCATAAGATAATCAAATACTGAGTATCAAAGTCTTAGAAATATTGTTAAGGAAAAGCTGACTCAAAGATCCAGCTGAACAGAGGAAGAATCAACAGTTCTCTGGTTCTGTGAATGAGACCTCAGATTCGGCCCCACCCTCAGATAGACTTCTTCAGTCTTGGCTATGATCTGGGAATATACATTATTCAAAACTACCCACAATGCTTGGTTACCATGTGGACTGTCTCAGAATCTCATGAAGCCTTCCTTGAGCCTTACCCACTGGGGACATGCAGAGCTCCTCCGGGCTCTGCCATATTGGCTGTGATACCTTAAACAGGTCAAGGGTCTGAATGTCTATCTCTTGATCTAGAAAACATATTGTAAATGGGAAGCACACGGGTATAGGGAAGGTACCAGCGAGGTAACTGCTGCTGGGTGGTTTTGTTATTGAAATTGAAAGCACCTCACAATACAATCTAGCACAGAGAAGCCAGATTAATCATAATGACATACTTCCTCCATGAAAGAGAGTTGTGTTCAACTACAGCTTTCCTGGAAACTGCCAGTCACATGTATCCTAGCAGCTCCAGCTGATGATACTCCTGTGCTTCATGCAATAGGCGATTGGAATTTTCTCCTTTTAAGACAATCATTTCAAGCAATTTAAGTCAATGCAATTATTAAACATTTGTTTTGAGAAAGGCTTGCAAATTTAGCCCCAAATGGGGTTGTCGGTAGGTTTTCCTACATCAGCCTAAACAACCAAGCATGTGCGTTAATTAGAAGAAGTAGGATTGGCTTAGGACCAGGATCCAAAACTTGACTGTGGAATGGCCAGAGGAGAGTTGGCTGGCTGATGGCTAAGCATCTCCATTGTTCCTATCTCTGAAGATGTGTCTGGCTCCGAATGTCCAGTGAAGAGTGAAGGGGGAGGGAGAACAGATGCTTCAGAAGGGAAGGAAGGAAGGAAGGAAGGAAGGAAGGAAGGAAGGAAGGAAGGAAGGAAGGAAGGAAGGAAGGAAGGAAGGAAAGAACAACTCTTAAACTTTATTTAGATAAAAATATATTTACTGCTAAATCTGAACGTTGAAAAAAAATTTTTTTTCTTGAACTATAGCTACTCCTGATTTAAAAATTTAGTCGCTGCCCAGAGGGATTTCTTGTGAAGGAGCCAAGTGTTTAGGGCTAAAAATGAAAATAGCTCTGAAGTGGAAATTCAGGACATATAATACTGGTTCGAATTTCATCTTATTCTACATCTGTTTTAATAGAAGCCTACAGGACAAAGAACCAAACTCTAAAATTGCCTCCATCTCTAGAGCTGAATGCGAAGCAGATACTAAGGTTCTCTTTAATTCACAAAGATAAATGCTAATTATGAAATGCTAATTATGGCTGCTTCCATAACTGACTGCTAAGAGAGTCTCCCACATAGATGTAAATGCAAAGGTAAATAATCATATGTGACTGTTCACAAGCTACTCATTTGCATATGTATTTCATGATTTTTTTTACAGTGTTTGTTTATACAGTTAATAAAAACTCAGGGGTAGATATTGGGATGGACCAACTGAAAGCCCTAGATCTGGGCCTGGGTGGTACCTGAGTTGGTCCCATGGCCTGCTCTCCTGCTTTGCCCAGGCAGAGGGAGGGACCAGCTTTCACTCCTGCTGCAGGAGGCAAGGGGTGGAGCCATCTCTCCAGTGCTCATCTATGGACTGCTGGAGCACATGAAGGGGCAGACACTGCAGAACCGAAGCTGCAGGATCTCCATGACACAGGGCCACAGCAGGATATTCTAGAGGAGTCCCAATGGGGATCCAGTATTGCTAGTGTAGCAGAAGCCAGAGGCCTCAAACCAGACTAATGACTCATTGCAATGAACATTTGCAATTAAAACTGTTTGGGCAAAAGGGTATACAGTATTCCACGATGGAATGTTTTTTTTCTTCTTTTGTTACCTTTTATGGGGAAGGTTTCAAGGGTGGAGGGAAGATGCAGAGGGATGGAGAGATGCGTGGGATTGGACGCGTGATGTGACGTTCATAAAGGAGTGATAGAAGGCTTTTAAAAAGAAAAGAAATAAAAGCAGTTCCTGTTGGTGTCATTTAACCAAGAGCAAGCCTCCCCCCCCCCGAAAAGCCCCTCGGTTTTAAGTTATTAACTTTTCTTTGAAATTTGAATCACTTTCAGTCTGTTATTAATAGCCAAGAGTTAATAGTTTCCTAACAGAGTGGTTTTGTTGTTTTAATTTATTGATTTTAAGGGCACTAATTAGTTTTGTGTTATTTGCCCCATTTCTATTTTCCTCCTATATTATTTTCCCTACTAAAATAAATTTCATAAAGGATACCTGAGCCGCAGTGCAGATGTGGTTACAGCACAGACCCATGATTCACAGAGCTCTGCAAAGAGTTCCCTGTGGAGGTGAAGGGCAGCTGCTTTGCTTTGCTGCGGGTAGCTCATGGGTTGCAGGAGAGGTTTGGGGTCAGACCCGGAGAACAGTACCTACATGGTTTATCACTTCTTCAGGATGTGTGGGTAGTTACCTCTCCAGCATAACAAATCTGTAAATGGTCATAGCAGAGGAATCTAGGGCAGAACATGGGTCACAAAAGTTGAGTTTGCCCTTGCCTTCATCACTCTCTCTGCTCGCCCTCCCCACACCAGCCATTCCCTCTCTGAATGCCTTTTTAAATGTCTACTTCTTACTTGTCCTGGTTAATCAATTACTCTGTACTCTGTGGCCCTCATATCCCTTCATCTTGTCCTGAGATCCTCATGTTTATCCTTGAAGTCCAGGATAAATATTCTTTAGGGAAGCTATTGGGACCCTTCTCTAAACCCATCCCCTTGGCTGAGTTTGCTCTTCCACGCAGCCCTTGACACAAAAATCATGGTCTTTATTCCTTTAACCTTGAGTCTCAACAGCTAGGCAAGAAACTCCCTGTTGTCACTGACTCTGCCTTGTGCCATCCTGCCCCCCACCCCGTGTGTGTGTGTGTGTGTGTGTGTGTGTGTGTGTGCACGCGCGCGCGCGCGCGCGCGCACACACGCGTACCTGTCTGTCTGTCTTTCTGATGTTAACCCCAGTGCTTCACATTTAGGGTACTTTTTAAAAGATGGATAAATGGAAAAAAATTAATGTTCACAAGGAGGACAGGTGCTGACCTCATGAATCAATTTAGCCAGGGTTATAATTTAGCCTATTATTCTTGTTATATTTTGAAAAGTAAATAAAGATTGATTGGCTGGTTTATTAATGATCATGTAAATGCGTAAGGGATAGATAACAAGTAGATACTAAGTCAAAGCATGAAAGCTGATGAGATCAAAGTGATCCAGGTCACTCTTGGGCAGAAATGAAGGAAGAACATAACGCCAACAATAACGAAAATGACCCACAGCACCCTCCTTGGTTCTTCTGAGTGGACCATACGTATGTACATTGTTTCATCGGTAAGCTTCTGCAAATGCATTGCTGACACTGAATTTCTTTGAAAATGGCTTTGTTACTGTGAAATCCATTAGCTATCTCTGGCATGGTGCTAGCAAGACTTTCCATCAATTATATGCTCATTGGCAAAGTGTTCCAGAATATTATGCTAAACTTTGAAACTGTGTGCTATTTAGCAGCCTGCATGACAGTTCCATGTTGTTGGGCTGTGTGTTTTGTTTGTTTGTTTGGTTGGTTGACTTTGCATTTTTTTCACCCATCACTTGAGTCCTTCTTGTTAACTTTGCTCAGGATGGAGTAGGTCTGAATTCTCAGGACAGAGTAGGATGGATGCAAAAATGCAAAATGGAGACCAGCAAGATGGCTGGGGGGTAAAGGTATCTGCCTTCAAGTCTGAAAGCCTAAGCCATCAGCCCTCAAGCTAATTATAGAAGGAGACAGCCAATGCCTATGCATTGTCTGTCCTCTCTGTAACTTCCACAAGTGCTACATTAGGAAGCCACACACCCACAGTACATAAATAAATGTTACTTAAATTTTTTTAAAGAAAACAATCTATACAGATTGGGATGAGCGAGGGTATTGTCTGTTAGAAGTCTTCAGTCCAAAAGCAAGGAAAGTGGGTGTGAATTAACACTGCGGTTTGGGACTCTCGGAGGACCTTTGAGTAACTGCAGGGATAGGAGAGCTCAATCTGTTCTTATCAAACACATAATAACATGGTGTAATATACAGAGCAAGTCAGCATATGCATGCGATAGGTGTAAATTATTCACTGAGAAAATGCACATGCCATATTATGTATTCTGTTATGTATCTATTTCCTCATACATGAGCTCCTTCAGTAATACTTATGCTCACTTGGGGGTCGGACTGATCACTTATGGAGAGGAAATGTCAGCACTGTCCTCTTGGATAGCCTAATGTGAACCTGGGAGACGATTCCAGTTTAAAGCATTAGCTGCTGGCGGCAACATTTCCCCTACAAGGAGGTGAGATGACACAGCCCAGTGGTCCAGCATTTCCCAAAGCTCTCTAAAAGATCGAATCAGAACCAGTGGACCGGCATACTGCTCCATGTCTTAGTTTGGGAATTTTAGAATCTCTTGGCAAACTCCCATTCCCAAGGAGAACTCCCTGACCTAATTTAGCAAGTTCTAAATGAAGCGAATTGCTCACCGCATGGAGGGCGACAGGGTTCAGACGGGCCAGGCTGTTTTCTTTCTCCCTTTCCCTTTTAAAGTTCCACAACAGCTCAGGTCAATGTGATTCACTTGGGTTGAACTCAGCTGATGATTTAGAAGTCAGCGCTCATGGAAAGACACAATACAAATACAAAGGCACAAACTCTGTAGCGTCAGCCCATAAACCGTCCTCTTTGGAGTGAAATTACTGTCTGAAACCATAGCAGCTCCCAGCTCTGAGAGTGCTCCTGAAGCCACTCTTAATCACAGAGCAACGAACTGTTCTCCAGCTCAGGCAGCTCCCCATGCCCAAGTAACTTTGAAAGAGAAAATACATTTCCCAGAGTGCTGTGCAAAATAGGCAGAGAAGGACCAGGGGCCCCGAGGCTGCTGCCGTGATTGAAGGCCTCCGCTCATATCCTTATTTTATCCAAACACACACTTACTGAGCTGGAGCTCCACCAGCCTCTTTACAGAGCTAAAGAGAGAGGAGACGACGCACATCAAGGTGAAATCATCAGAGAAATTTGGGACTGTGAAATACGGCCTTAGACTTTCAGGGTACAAAAGTTTACAGTGTGAATGTTGCTAGATTTCTTTGTATTTTCTTCCATGCCTATTACATTAGGCACAATAGCAGCCAACCTATTGGATACAGTCGGTGCTCACATTATGCTGGTCCTGTTCTCAGTGACTTAACCCCCACAACAGTCCAGTGAGTTAGACATTATTAGTAGCTCTTAATTTGGGGAAAGCTGAGCGTGAAGAAATAAACAATGTTCTGGTCCTTCAGCCAGTAAGTCGGTTGTCTGGATGGGATTAGAAACCCTAGGTATGCGAGTTCCAGAGTTTATACCCGGAACAATTCCAACTTTTCACATCTCATCTGGATCCCATCTGGACGTGCGTGTGATTAAGACCCAGCGTTTGGAATGAAATGGCTCTGTCAAAGTTCGTAGATGCTGGCCCCAATAGGGATCCAGAAGAGCAAAGAGAACTCTGAGGTCAAAAGATGTCAGATGTGCAAAGCACTTTCATCTGGATTTATTTGTCACAATAAAATTATGAAGTTGTTATTCACTTAAAAAAAGACAGGATAATTAATGAATCCCATCATTCTAGTTTTAGATGAAATGTGGATTTAGTCATAAAAGACTCAGCATCCAACTCTCATGGAGCCTCTAACTCTTGGACAGAATAGCATAGGAACTATAATGCCAGTAGCAGTTATCACAGCATCTGAGTGGAAAACGCTGTCCTTTACCAACCCCGAAGGCCAATGGGGAACCACACAGGGTGACATGGGGTGCTTTAAGCTTTGATTTCAACCTTGATGGGCAACTCTGCAACATTCAGAGGCTACTGGTTCTCCGTCCATTAGTTAGTCTCCTGTGACTGGAAGTCTGGTGACATCCTTCTCCTCACCAGGTCTGCACAAGCATGGATACTTGCTTTGGATGATGAATTCCAGCAGAGGTATGAAGTCATTGCTATTGGTGGAACTTATTTAGGACCAAGTTTTTGGAAACAAACACTCCCTCCCCAAAAGAACAAAAACCAAAGGAGTGGCTAAACAGGTGTAGGCCTGCCCGACCTTAAGAACATATTTTGCAGATGTGAAAGTTGCTATGGAGTTCTAATTCAGGAAAGGATGATGTGAAGAAAAAGCCCAGATGTTTCATCTCTTTATTCAGGACAAGCAAGCCAGCATCCATCTTTGAAATTGCTATGGGATATAGAGTATTGAATTTTATACGTATTTCCCATATCAAATGACACTGAAGGACAGTGTCATTTAAACTATTTAAACACACATGAAAGGGAGGTAGAAAATGATGGAGAGTGTCACTCAAGGACTCTACAGTCCTCATATGCTGACAGCTGTCTCCTTTTTTAAGGGATTCCACTTCATTTGTACTTTCCCTGAGTCTGGACTGAAAAGTAGTAATCACCACACCCAGAAAGCCGAACCCGTGCAGACAACCCGTGCAGACAACCCGTGCAGACAACCCGTGCAGACAACCCGTGCAGACAACCCGTGCAGACAACCCGTGCAGACAACCCGTGCAGACAACCCGTGCAGACAACCCAGGCAGACAACCCAGGCAGACAACCCAGGCAGACAACCCATGCTAGAGCAGCTTATCACAGCTTGGAGTAACATCATTCTATGGCATCCTGCTCTGCCTGATGCCATCTGAACTACATGTTCCATGGTGAGACCCTGGGCACTCATATTGAAACTGGGCTGTGACTCACCAAACAGTTCCTGGTGGTTGGTTGTCTTGTTCCTTGGAATCACACAGGAAGTGAGTTGCAGACTCAGGCTGTTTCTGGCCAGGCCCAGTGCAGGAGGTCTTCCATTGCTGTATTAATCAGCAAGGAGATCTTTTGTCAGGTGCTCTCTCCCATTAGGACAGACAGTATTACTCACTTCCTAGAGGTTCTATAAATACCTTACCACTTCTTCATCCTTAATAACTAACAACCCTGAAGCAGGTCATCTCCTTATACATCCTAAAGTGTTGCCGTAACACTCCTGCAGCGGGGTAGACTATGTAGATACCTATGTGTGAGGTTTAAAATATTATGTTTTCATTTTTGAATTATCAGCAGGACCTTATGTAAATGTGGAGGGCTACAGTATGAAGCATAAATCTAGCTGGAAGATTTCCTAGTGGATTCATGTTCATCTGAATAAATGTTTTGTGTCTAATTATATCAATAGCACATGTAAATGCTTTTAGAAATTAAAAAAGAGGGCTTAAAATAAAAGCTATATTAGCTCTCACCACCGGATTTATTTACCCAGATTAAAACCTATGATTATTTAAGTTATTTCTATATATTGAATCATTTCTGTATATATCTATTTAAAGCTACTTATAGCTTTCAAAATATTGATAGTACTGGCTCATCACATATGTCTGCATATGCTTATGTGTGTGTCTGTTCGATCATAGCCTCCTACTTTATCAAGGTTCAATGTTGTGTGTTGATTTCATACATGGATGGATAAGGACCTAATTTCTTTGCAATATAGTGTGAGTTTTAGTTCTAATCATCTCTGTACCTTCAGAGAATAAACATTGCTATAGTTCAAGTCTGGCATGTTTTTCAAAGGGCCAGGTACTGAAGCTTGGTCTTCAGCTGGGCATTCTTGGTAGGTTAAGGTAGCTTTGAGAGGCGGGTCCTAGTGGCAGGAAGTTAGGATACATATATACACTTTCAATTTATGTGCCCAGATAAAAACCTATAATTATCTTAATTATTTATATATATTTAAGTATTTCTATATATTTCTATAAAAAGCTAATTATAGCTTTGAAAGTATTGATAGTATTGGCTCATCACATATACCTTCTCAATATTGTGTACATATATATGTATGGATGGATCTCAGTCACTTCCTGTTTTATGTGTCAATGCTCACCCACATGAGATGCTTACCTCAGTCTATCACAGTATCCTCCCTCTTAGGACAAAACATGCCCTTCCTGCCGAAATAGTAATGGATCCAAGTGACTATGGATTGAAATCTCACATCCTAGTTAGATGTTGATTATGTTTTCATAACACATTCTTGCTATGAACAAAATCAACCATTTTCCTTGTTATACGTCTATTATTTTAGGTATTTTTAAATAGAGAGCTAACAACTTACTATTTTATTTCCTCAACTAGAAAATAATTGTTTTATCATAAGATGAGAATATTACCATTTTAATATTCTTGTGCTATGGTAGTAAAATATCTGATGTTGAGTTATTTGTAAAATACAGACATTTAATAGATAATTCTGAAGCCTAAAGTAGATCAAGATGATTGAAGATTCAGTATCTGATGGGGCCTTATTCCATGGATAGTCATATAGCAGAACTTTTATATAAATAGCAAAAGAAAGAGGAGATGAACTTGTATTTATCCATGCCCAGCCAGCAAAATGGGCTTATGCAAACTCCCTCCAGTTCTGATTGAAGGCACTTATGTCCTGGTTAATGGCAAAGCACTTCTGAAATATTTCCTGAAAGGTTCTACTTTTGAAAGCCGTCTCATGGGTTTCAGTCTCAATAGGTGGGTTCTGATGGGCACATTGTAGCTATATCAATTACCGTAACCTTTTCTCCTTATGGGCATCTTGCAAGTTTCACTTTACAGTAAAAAAAGGTTAACATAATTTACATTTTATTTTTATCTTTATATTGATATTTAATGTTCTATCGATAGGTTTACTCTGAAGATTAAATTATAAATAAATTACTACTGTACCGTCCTGTTGCACCAACCCATTTAGCATTTGTGGCAATCTTTCTTTCCCACAGTATTGTTTAAACCTTACATCACCATTTTGATTTAATGAACAGAGGCTGCCCACCCCTGCTCTTCCCAAGTAGTACCTTTCTGGGTCGTTTGTGCCATCTTTAGACGTTCAGCCTGTGTGTCCTTGAACGTGTTTCTGTCTGAGGCTTAGTTGGCCTGTGTTTGTGTGTGTTCTACTTCTACATACTTAATGGATAAACCAAATCTATTTATATTTAAAGTAATCAGTGCTATTATTTGTTACTAAATACAACATTTACTTTTATTTTACTGTTTTCTGTTTGTTTCGTGGTCCTTTTCTTCTTCTTTTGAGATCTTCCTCTGTTGAGTTTTTTTTTTTTTGATATAGTCTTTCATACTTTTTTCTCTTTGTGATTAAACTAAGGTTGGCATAAAACCTCATGAGAATCTACTTTATGGTAAACATTTCAATCACATAAAAAGTTATACATTAATTGGACAGACATGCATGGTTATTAATATCTAATTTTCCTTCTTATAGTGGGCATCCAGTAACAAACTTGGTGTTTATTATTAGTCCTTAACTTCACACTTGTACGAGTGTCGCTAAGGTGCTGGTGGCACAGGACACATTGTTTTGTATTCAACTGTATCTGCACTTACCAGTAAAATGAATGTGCTCATATTATTTCATATTACAATTTGCCGTCCCTCAAGACCTGCCTCTAGCGCTCCTTGTAAGGGAGGTTGGTGTTGACAAGTTCCTTTCTTTATTTGCCTTGAACTGTTTCTCTCTCTCATTCAGTTTTAAAGGTTTTTCTCAGGATGGGATTCCAGGGTAGCATGCTTCTTCTTTCCTTCTATTCATTAATCACATAGAATCTATCATCTTATATTTTTTCTAGCCAGCAACACTGTTGACAGGCATAAGAAAGTACAGAAGTCTATGTGGTGAACTGATTTCCTCTCACAGCTTTTAAAAGTCTTTGCTTGACTTTCGACGGTATAATTACCTTTGTTCTCTGTTTCATAAGTGTGAACACTTTTCTCCACATCCAAATTTGAGTGCTTTTCAACTATCTTTTCAAGCATTCTATCCTTTCTTTTCTCTGTTCTGAATTTCCCATAATGCAAGTTCATCTCCTTGGTAGTGCCTCACCTCTGACCACACAACTTAAACTGATGTGGGTGCAAATGTATTTATACTTCTGCTTGGTTTAATTGTTGTTAAAGATCCCCATTTAACTTTTAAAGTGTGTTCACCATAGTTTAAGTCCCCACATCTCTATTTCGATATTTTTAAAAGTGTTGACTTGCACTGCTGTTGAATTTTTGATCTTGTCCACCTATTGTTTCTTTGGTTCCACTTAACCTCCTCTGTAGCTCACTAAGGTTCTTTAAGATGTGGCTTATACCTTTAATCCCAGCACTCAGGAGGCAGAGGCAGGCAGATTTCTGAGTTCGAGGCCAGCCTGGTCTACAGAGTGAGTTCTAGGACAGCCAGGGCTATACAGAAAAACCCTGTCTCAAAACAAACAAACAAACAAACAAACAAACAAACAAACATATTTGACATTAATTCCTTTCCCGGATGGTCATATGTCTCCAGTTGTTTGGGGTTGGCTGCTAACATTTTATGTATTCCTTTGGTGCTGTGCTGATTAATTTTAATGGTCAGCTCAACACAATATAGAAATCCTTTGGAAAGAAGTCTAAGTAAGAGACTGTCTAGCTTGGGCTGGCCCCATGGGCATACCTGCAGGGAGGGTTTTACTTACAGTAATTGAGATGGGAAGGCCTGCCCACTATGGGTGGCACTACTATTAGGCAGGAGATCCTGGAGCCTCTAAGAGTAGAGAAAGTGAGCTGTAGACTATAATGCATGTGCTAATTCTTTGTTTTCTGCTGTTTACTATGGCTAAATGGTGACCTGTTTCTCTCAAGTTCCTGACTTCTCTGTTATGACTGCCTAATTTTAAGTTAAATTCCTTCTCTTCTAAGCTTTTGTCAGGGTATGTTGTCATGGCAACAGAAACAAAATTAAGAAAGATACCTTGTAGTCTTGCATTGATATTTGTGTACTGAAGCTGTCACTGGCTGCTTCTGGGAAACCCATTGGTGATCAGCTCAGTTAGTAATTCTGGCCTGCTGAGTGGCTATGATATGCCTTTTGGCCAGTTGGTAGAGATCTATGAAGGATCTGTGACCTGCTGAAGCCGCTGCTGGGGTTGTGTGTGTGTGGATATTAATCTTTATTTATAATGACACAGGCAGCCTGTGTCTTTTTAAAAATAATTGTTGTGTCTATTAATGGTAATGATACTACTTGTTCCCACTCGTGCTGTATTTATCAAAACTAAGAACCGAACACAATCGAATTACTACAGTCAAATGTTACTCTATTGACATTATCATTTTTCAACTGTGTAATTTTTCTGTTCAAGGTACCACAAGTAACATATACATTTAATCTTCATCAATATGTGGCAGTTTAATAGTTTTCCTTTTACCTTCAGGACCTTGACAGCTTTGGAAAATAACAGTGAAATGTTTCACAGACTATCCCATGTTTTCCTTCTGACTTAGTGTCACATTAGTCTAGGACTCAGGGTCCCTGGGAAGCTGGCTACAGAGCTGAAGTTCACTCTTCCTTATATCCATGGTACATGACACATAGTATCTATATGACTCTAAGGAGTGGTGTAAAGTTTTGCCACTTGGTTGAGGTAATGTCTGCTGTGTCTCTGCAGAGGCTCTACAGTTACAAGTTTCCTTTTTCACACTGTTTATTTCAAGTAAGTAACTGAGTGTAGTATACAATTAAGGGAAAAGAAATTAAGTTCTATCTCCTGGGCTAAGGAGGTTAAAAGGGGTCTTAGGCTTATGTTAAAGCCTCCCTATAGTGATTATGAAATAGTTTGAGGGGATTGCTTTCGTGCTGTTTAACGGTGCAGTTTCTGGTTAAAAGTTTTTCACATTTATTATTCACCATTTGACTTTGTCTATTGCAGTTACTGTAGATTTCTAATTACTATTTTAAATTCTTTTTTATTTTAAATTTGACTTCTATTTTCTGTATTTTGCCTTCATCTATATAAGTGTGTTGCATGTGTGCCTGGTGCCAGTGGAGGCAAGAAGAGGGTGAAATCAGAGCTACTGATGGTTTTCTGTTGCTGTGTGAGTGGTAAGAGCTAAAACAGATCTACAAAGCCACAGTTTCAGCTCCTTCTACATTAAAAATAGAATTCTCCAAAGAAGTCACTTGTCCCTTTTCTCCTGTCTGTCCATCTGTCCTCTTATGTATGTATGTATGTATGAATATTTATCTATCTATCTATCTATCTATCTATCTATCTATCTATCTATCTATCTATCATCTGTGTCTATCAATCATTCAAATTATTGATCAAGCTATCTAGCTATCAATCAAGCTATCGATCTCTTTACCTATCACCTTATCCAGTCATTATCTGCATCATTTGGGGCTTATAATTTGGTTATATGTTCTCATAATGTTTCCATTTGAACCTCCAATTGCTCCAGTTTGTCCACTGGAAGATCTTTGAGCTCAGCTCTGTGACTTTTGATATAGTCACACTTAGTATCTATCGTCTCTATTTTTTAACACTACCATGCTTCCATTCACTGTAGGTTTCCACATGCTAATCCATAATTAATGGTGCTAATCTATAATTAATGTTAAACTAACCCACAGAGTAGGCAAATCAATAATCCCATAAATATTTATTGAGTGTTAAAAGACTGTGTTCGATGCAATAGAGAACAATGAAGTTTAAGATATAATTTCTGCCTTCAAAGATCCTGTTAGGACTTTTTAAAAGATAAAATAAACTAAGGAAAGATAATAAAAAATACATGGTAGAAAAAGATTAAATCATGAAGGTTGGAGTTCTCAGTAAAGAAAAAAGCAATACATGAGTTATATTACCTAACAAAGCAGCCCCAGAAAAAAATGGGTGTTGGGTCAATTGAAGTAGCACTGAGAAGACACTGGAAAGATTACTTCTATTCCATGTAGGAAGCCATGAGGGAAGGAAAAGTGTCTTTGATGCAATAGAAAAATTTCTTTGTAGTAAGTTAAAATTAACTAAAATTAAGAGAAGTAAAAAATGAGAGTAATTCTGTATTTTTAAACTGAGTTTATTCTTACAGAAGGATTTCAGGTACAGGGGTACAGGTTCATTGATGGTGAGATTCTTACAGTATTTATAAAGTAAATAATATTAACTTTCATTAAATTCAGATATAAGTAGAAATAGTACTTTTAAGACTTTTTTTTAGAATGAAGTATATATTCAGAGTACAGAACCAGGGAACACAAAATACAATGGGAAAATTTCTAGGATATGAATAGGCATATGTTAATTTAATACAATATATTTTAGATCATCACAACTCTTACACAATCCTGTTTATACATGATAAAACAAAAACAACATCAATATTCCTCATGATTACAGATATAAAGTTGCTTCACCACTTACATGTCATTCCCAATCACTATAGAGATCTTAAAGAAAAGTATAATAATTGAATTTATTTCAAGTATATGAGCATACTTTAATATTTGAATATAAATATTGAATAATAAATATTAATTTGTATTGGGTGGTTACAAACAAATCATCTGATTAGCATAAGTAGAATCAAAGACAACACTCTCAAGTTTACAGAATTCTAATTAAAAACTCTCAGTGAAACTTAAAGAAACCTTCCTTAGTCTTACTAGAAGAAATCAGTAAAAATAATATATAATAATGACATGGTGATACCTTCTTTCAAAATAAATACAAGGGACAAGTACTGTTCTGACTGTATTTAAGCAGCACTGTATTGGAGGTCTCAGCCTATGAAATAAGGCAAGGAAAAGAGATAAAAAGCATAAAGAATATGAAACAGGAAAGTTTTTTTGAACGTAGTAAGACCTCATGATGCAAGATCAGTGTAAAACTCCAACTCTAACTATACACAATAAAAAAAGTAAAATTGCAGGTAATATCATGTATTATGTTTGATAATATGTTTAAAAACCATAAAACAAATTGAATATCATTTTTATGTATGAAATTTTAAGGCAAATAAATGGAGAATTAATCATATTGTACCATGAAGACTTTGTTTCAACAAGTTGATTATTTCTTAAAGGATGCAATTATTGAAAACAATTCCCACTCACATTTTATGTGAAAATTAATGAATTTGGTACTGAATTTTATATGAAAATACAAAGACAGCAGGGCGTGGTGGCGCACACCTTTAATCCTAGCACTCAGGAGGCAGAGGCAGGCGGATTTCTGAGTTCGAGGCCAGCCTGGTCTACAAAGTGAGTTCCAGGACAGCCAGGGCTACACAGAGAGACACTGTCTCGAAAAACTAAAAAAAAAAAAGAAAAGAAAATACAAAGACTTAGAAATACATACATATATATATATATATATATATATATATATATATATATATATGTGTGTGTGTGTGTGTGTGTGTGTGTGTGTGTGTGTGTGTATTTAAATGATACTTAAAGAAGGTGTTTCAAATAAATGGGTAGAAACAAATGAATTATCAAAAAATAGACAAAGATGTATAGTCAACTGATTTTTAACAGATACAATTTCCTGAATTAAGAAAAAGCTCAAAGAAACAAAGTTAGTTACTGTCCTTCATGTACTATTTTGAAACAAAGAGGACAATACCTACCTCACCATTCACCCTGTACTGGCTTGACACCGGCTGGAGTTATCACAGAGAAAGGAGCTTCAGTTGGGGAAATGTCTCCATGAGATCCAGCTCATGGAGAATTTTCTCAATTTTCTCAATCAGTGATCAAGGGGGGAAGGGCCCCTTGTTGGTGGGACCATCTCTGGGCTGGTAGTCTTGGGTTCTATAAGAAAGCATGCTAAGCAAGCCAGGGGAAGCAAGCCAGTAAAGAACATCCCTCCATGGCTTCTGCATCAGCTCCTGCTCTCTGACCTGCTTGAGTTCCAGTCCTGACTTCATTGGAGATGAACATCAATGTGGAAGTGTAAGCCGAATAAACCCTTTCCTCCCCAACTTGTTCCTTGGTCATGATGTTTGTGCAGGAATAGAAACCCTGACTAAGACACACCCCATACAAAAAATAGTTCTAAGTTTGTAAAAAACCTTTACATCAAAGTTAAAAACTATAAACCTTCAAAACTTAGTAGAATTTCTTAATGGTGACATATATATACATATATAAATAATATAAATAAAATTTATATGTATATGTATAGAATAGAATGATTTTATATATATATATATATATATATATATATATATATATATATATATATATTAAGCCTGGTGGCACAAATCTATAATTGTAGCTGCTTGGAAGCTCCTGAGGCAGGGGCATCATGAGTTCAAGACCTACCTGAGCTACAGAGAAAATTCAAGACCTGCTGGATAACTCAGTGAGACCTTGTCTCAAAATTGCAAAAAGAACAAAACAAACAAACAAAAACAAGTCTGTGGGTATATTAGTAAGAGAGACCTTGGGTTTTGTTCCTAATATCCTAATAACACAAAAATGGCTTTTAAAAATACAAAGAAAACTTCTTCAATGTGCAAATTACTTAATCAGATCCTTCATAAAAGAATATGTAAGAAAGTTCAGTAAACATCTGAAACTATAGTAATGATATTAATCAATAGGGAACTATAAATTCAAGTAGGAGTTTACTCTCTTTAAGATCACTAAAACTAAAAGTACCAAAAACACTAAATATGGTTGATGATGAATTCCTAATACTGCATTTTTTTCTTGCTGGTTAGGGGTGTAAAATATAGCACTTCAAAAAAATTTTTTTCTAATTCTTTTTTTTGTTTGTTTGTTTTTTTGAGACAGGGTTTCTCTGTGTAGCCCTGGCTGTCCTAGAACTCACTCTGTAGACCAGGCTGGCCTCAAACTCAGAAATCCGCCTGCCTCTGCCTCCCGAGTGCTGGGATTAAAGGTATGCGCCACCACTGCCTGGCTTCTAATTCTTTATGAACTTAATCATGAACCTTCTCCATGGCTGAGCATTCTCAAACCTAGTTACCTACTTTAAAAAACAAAAATAAATCACTAAAAAAAACCTGGAACAGTAAAAAATAATATGACTTTTAGAAAGGGAGAAAAGAAAAAGAAAATATACATAGTCCTTGTTTTAGTCACTGTTCTATTGCTGTGAAGAAACACCATGACCGAGACAGCTTATAAAAGAAAGCATTTATTTAGAGGCTTGATTACAGTTTCAGAGGTCCATCCATGATCATCATGGCAGGAAGGCATGGTGCTGGAGAAGTAACTGAAAGCTGCATACTGATCCACAGGAAACAGACAGAAAGAGAGAGACTGGGCTTGGCATGGGCTTTTAAAACCTCAAAAGCCCAATCCCAATGGCACACCTCCTCTAAGGCCACACCTCCTGATCCTTCCCAAACAGCTCCATCTACTGGTGACTAAGCACTCAAATGCATGACCCTGTGGGGCTATTCTTATTTGAACCACATGAGTTCTGTATAAAAATATAAATCCTCGATACTGGAGAGATGAATCAGCCAGTAAGCATCCTGGCTGCTCTTCAAGACATGTGAGATTCGGCTCCCAGCACCAATATTGAGATGTTTACTATCAATGACTCCAGACCCAGGAGATCTGATACCCTCTCTTTACCTTCTTGGGTACTGCACATGTGTGGTGCACAGACATGCATACAGACAAAATGCCCACACAAAAATGAAGGAAAAAATAGAGCATCTTAAATGAGAATGTTTATAGATGCTTTCTCTATTAGCAACCAAATGCAGGACCAGCATAAATGCCAATAATAAAAAATAGAAATGAACAAGAGAATGTGAAAGAAATTATAAGTTAGTACAGCAGACACGTGTGTGTGTGTGTGTGTGTGTGTGTGTGTGTGTGTGTGCGCACGCGCGCGCGGGCAGGCACATGTGTTCATGCATGTGCTTGTCTGCCCATATGCACACTTTTAAGGATCAAGTACAGACAAAATCATCTGTGGAGACCAAAGACAGAGTTTCCTGTTTGACTGGAAAGCAGCTATTAGAAGTGATGAAGTTGCTTTTGATCACAGCCATATGAACATCAGGTCATACACTTAACAGACTCTGTGCTTAGGATGGTATATTTGACTGGGTATTTACATACCAGTTAAAGAAATTGATGATGTGATCTTTGTGATTCTTGACTTGTTGAGAAATATTTATCAACCCTTGGGTTTTCATTACTCCTAATCTTAAGAGAGACTACTTTTCAGATAGTAGTAATGCATAGTACCCAATGCGTAGTAATGCATAGTACCCAATGCGTAGTAGTGCACAGTACCCAATGCGTAGTAGTGCACAGTACCCAATGCGTAGTAATGCACAGTACCCAATGCGTAGTAATGCACAGTACCCAATGCGTAGTAATGCACAGTACCCACTGCGTAGTAATGCACAGTACCCAATGCGTAGTAATGCACAGTACCCAATGCGTAGTAATGCACAGTACCCACTGCGTAGTAATGCACAGTACCCAATGCGTAGTAATGAATAGTACCCAATGCGTAGTCACTCTCGCTTTCCCTTTCCTGGGAATATAGACACACCCAGAATCTTCATCTCACATTTGTGGGTATTCTTAGTCATGTTCCATACCTCTGTTCAAAGTACTGCTATGCTTTTGGACTATGTCTTATTCTCATTTTTCAGTGCATCTGGCTGGTGAGATTTATTCTCTGGATTTTACTGTCTCTTACTCGCTCTCCCCATATATTCTTACTGCTGTTTCTTGATTCACTGAAGAGTCTCTTCCTGCTTATTCACAATATTGATGTAACAATTGTCTTCACATCCTATTCACAATCTGTCTTATAGAAAAGAAAAGTACTTCTAATTTATCTCAGACCACTCTACAAAATTTTCAACTTTGTTATGCTAAAATTTATATTAATCATGTTCTCCAAGTGCAAAAAAAAAAAAAAAATGTTTCCACTCTAGTCCGCAGCATGTCATCTTATTATCTCGACCACATTGCTATTCAGATGTAACATTTGTACCATCTGACATTTTTGACATTTATGTGTACCCTTACTGAAGAGATTTGAAATTGTGTATGAAGCAAATTTGAAAAATTGTCTTTTTTTAGGTTATATGAAGACAATGCTATTAATGTCTTATTATCTACTCAGTGTTTGAATTTAACTAAACAGATAGACACGGGTCCCTAGTCCATGCCTGGCACTACACTGAGAACTATAGATGTGTTTGCAACTATGATGTATGTACTCTCTGTTTTAAAAGAGTTTGAAACCCAGCACATTAAGAAGTTAATAAGTTTCAATGGGCTTGTGTTCAATATACTAAATTTTGAATATTGTGAGTTGCTTCGGAGTGTTATTTTTGGTTGCATTATAAGTTATGAAGGTATCTAGTAAAAAAAAAAAAGCATTGATGTCCTAATAGAAATTGAGAATTTCCTTCTACTGAAAGAAAAAACCAGGTTTTTTTGACATGTAATTGAAATGATTGGGCTGGCACGGGTGTCTGTGAAAGTATTCCTGGACAGGCATAGCACTGCAGTCCGTGGGCTGAGAAGACAAGGTCTGACCCGTGTGAATAGACACCTAGCACAGGGGCCTGGACAGGGTACAAATGCAGTGGAAGGGGCAATTTTTATTCTCTTCGTTGGAGCTAAGATATGCTTTTCTTTCAGCATGGGGATCTTACAGCATCTATGTGCTATCAGAACCATTCCATGGCCCCAGAGTCACTGACTATTGGTCCTGTGTTGCAAAATATATCATCTTTTGGTTCTATAAATTCTAACAGGAACTAAACCATAATCAGTCTTTCTTGATCATCTAACCTATTTCTTAGTCTAAGCCACTCCCTTAAAAAATTCTTTCTCAAACTCTGTATATGTCAATATAGAGGATACAGATCCTGTCTCTCCTGCCTCATGGGGTACCTTGTCTAAAACAGTAAGCCTCCTCCAGAAAAACAGAAGGGTGTGTGTGTGTGTGTGTGTGTGTGTGTGTGTGTGTGTGTATGTGTGTGTACATACCACACATACACATACACACACAAACACACATGTGCATGTGCACACACACAAGCATGCACATACCTGAGTACACATATGTGCACATACACAAAAGTAAAGTCAAGGGTCTATTGTGAAGCTTTAGCTAACATGATCTTGGAGACTGGCAAATTCAAAGTTCACCAGGTAGACCAGCAAGCTGGAATCCAGGGAAGAGTTTAGTATTATAGATTGCATCTGGAGGAAAATGCATCTTCTTCATGTGACCTCAGGCTGTTTTCTCTGTGGGAATTTTTACATTATGGAATACAAATTCCTTATTTAGAATCTATTGATGACAACATTATATTTTATCTCAAAAATCCATTTACAGTATCTAAAGATGTGTGTGCAAATACGTCAGCACTGTGGTCTATGTAATTATTACAGAAATCTGGTCCTGGCTTGGCTCAGCCTTCTAGCTTTGGGTCTCTTACAGGCTTTAATCAAGTCATCAATTGCCAAACCCATATTCTTCTCTTCTGAGTAAGCTGGCTGTTGGCTTAGAAACTTCCCTCAATTCTTTTCCAAAGGGGCTTTTCAATAGCATCATTCCCAACATGGATGCCAAGATAGGCATATGAAGAGTGATGTCATCTCTCCTCACTTTTTAAATTTTAATTAATAATTTCTTATTCCAATCCTGAGGCAGCCATAGGCATGGTCCATGGTTAATGTGGTAGTGAGCTACTCAAAATTGTAAATACAAGTATAACTTTATGCAAACAAAAAATGCAAGTCTCAGACTTTTTGTGTGACCCATTTTAAACTTCCAGACAGAGGGAAAAGGGAAAGATCATTCCCTAATACAAACAACAGCATGCACTCATGCATGCTTAGGGGCAGGGCACAGGGCTAGAAGGACCTGGGATTACATGTCTGAAGGAAAAGTCATCATGATGTAATGGTCTGGAGGAGTGGTTCTCAACTGGAGGGTTTAGACCCATTCGGGGTTGAATGGTCCTTTCACAGGGATTGAATATCAGATATTCTGCATATCAGATATTTAATGAAGATTCGTTAAACTCTAAAAAGTCTTTCATTTCTTTCTTTATTTCTTTCTTGACCAATGTATCATTGAGTAGAGTGTTGTTCAGCTTCCACATGAATGTTGGCTTTCTATTATTTATGTTGTTATTGAAGATCAGCTTTAGTCTGTGGTGATCTGATAGGATGCATGGGATATTTCAATATTTTTGTATCTGTTGAGGCCTGTTTTGTGACCAATTATATGGTCAATTTTGGAGAAAGTGCCATGAGGTGCTGAGAAGAAGGTGTATCCTTTTGTTTTAGGATAAAACGTTCTGTAGATATCTATTAAACCCATTTGTTTCATAGCTTCTGTTAGTTTCAATGTGTCTCTGTTTAGTTTCTGTATCCAGGATCTGTCCCTTAATAAGAGTAGGCTGTTGAAGTCTCCCACTATCATTGTGCATGGTGCAATGTGTGCTTTGAGCTTTACTATAGTTTCTTTAATGAATGTGGATGCACTTGCACTTGAACATAGATATTCAGAATTGAGAGTTCATCTTGGAAGATTTTACCTTTGATGAGTATGAAGTGCCCCTTCTTGTCTTTTTTGATAACTTTGGGTTGGAAGTCGATTTTATTCGATATTAGAATGGCTACTCCAACTCCTAGACATATACCCATAAGATGTTCCAACTTGTAATAAGGACACATGCTCTACTATGTTCATAGCCGCCTTATTTATAATAGCCAGAAGCTGAAAAGAACCCAGATGTCCCTCAACAGAGGAATGGATACAGAAAATGTGGTACATTTACACAATTCATTACTACTCCACTATTAAAAACAATGAATTCATGAAATTCTTAGGCAAATGGATGCATCTTGAGGATATCATCCTGAATGAGGTAACCCAATCACAAAAGAACACACATGATATGCACTCACTGATAAGCAGATATTAGCCCAGAAATTTAGAATACCCAAGATACAATTTGCAAAACACAAGAAAATCAACAACAAAGACCAAAGTGTAGATGTTTCGTTCCTTCTTAGAATAGGGAACAACGTACCCATGGAAGAAGTTACAGAGACAAAGTTCGGAGCTGAGACAGAAGGAAGGACCATCCAGGGACTGCCTCACCTGGGGATCCATCCCATATACAACCTCCAAACCCAGACACTATTGCATATGCCAGAAAGATTGTCCTAACAGGACCCTGATATAGTTCTCTCTTGTGAGGCTATGCCAGTGCCTGGCAAATACAGAAGTAGTTGTTCACAGTCATCTATTGGATGGAACACAGGGCCCCTAATGAAGGAGCTAGAGAAAGTACCCAAGGAGCTAAAGGGGTCTGAAACCCTATAGGAGGAACAACAACAGGAACTAACCAGTACCCCCAGAGTTGAGTCTCTAGTTGCATATGTAGCAAAGGATGGCCCAGTTGTCCATCAATGGCAGGAGAGGCCCTTGGTCTTGGGAAGATCATATGCTCCTGTACAGGGGAATGCCAGGGCCAGGAAGCAGGAGTGGGTGGGTTGGGGAGCAGGGCAGGGGGAGGGTATAGGGGACTTTGGGGATAACATTTGAAATGTAAATGAAGAAAATATCTAATAAAAAAGAAGATTCATAACAGTAGCAGAATTACAGTTATGAAGTAACAATAAAATAATTTTATGGTTGGAGGGGGGGTCACCACAACCTGAGGGACTGTATTAAAAGGTCACAGCACATGGACATTTGAGAGCCGCTGGTCTGACGTGAGTTAACTGTCTTGATTGGAAACAGGAAAGCAATGACGAAGTTAAGACCCGGTTTCTTGCTCTTCTTGTGGATTGACATTAAACATTTAATTAAATATTTAATGAGAAAAAGGCAGGAGAAAAGGTAATCAAAGCTTGCTTATGAATCAGTAGTCAAAATCCCTGCGTCTAACTTTGGAACCTTAAGTAACCCTTCCAGCATAGTCTGTAAAGTAAGACTGAGAGAAAAATCATTTGACTCGCAAGTGTTGTTACTGCTGACTGTGATTGGCAGGTTGAACACTACATCACAAATGCAGATTTGTAGGAACCAGGTCATGATCTCACTGAGGAACGGGGTAGGTACTGGTGGGTAGTATGGCAGCTGGAGAATACAGGCCTCTCTCCGTCTGCCTTACTATTTCAGTCCTTACCAGCCTTAGACATGAAGGAATCCATTCCATTGTTAACAGATCATTTCTAAAACTTCTATTAACCCCAGGTTTCTCTCACCTTGTAACTGGGTAATCCAAAGAGGCATCCGTAGCTGTGTGCTCTAGACACCTCAAGAATCACTAGAAGTTCCCTCCTAGGTACAGTATTTTGCCCCTGCAGAGAAGACTGCACATAGCTCATTAAGGAGGACTATGGCCTGTCTGCTAGGTAGGTCAGTTACACCCGCAGGGAGAATAGAAGCAGGATGATTGGTAACATGTGGAGTCCTCTGGACCACCTCCATCCCAGCTATGGAGGACCCATGCTCTCTGGGTCAGCTAACTCCAGGTTTGAAGGCTCTGTATCCTATAACAAGCAGACTGTTTCTATTAGATCCAGAGACTTGGCTCAGAATACTCTTCTTTAAGACTGGAGATGAGAGAAGAATGCATATTTCCAACAAGGAATTAAGATCAGATCCTTGAGAAAATAGGATGCCTTCATGGGTTCTTGAGTAGTGAAATGTACATAATTAGAGTGACATTAAAAGTTATTTATGCATTCATTTTTATTTGTGTATATGTACATTATATATATNTTTTTTTAAGTGAATTTAAATTCGTTTTTTAAATGAATGATACAAAAGCAAATAGTCTTTGTCATTCTTGCTTCTGGTGAGTCGCAGGCACTGTGCTTGTTAAAATAGAGCACATTTTATTATACTTCCCAGAATAGAGGGGGTGCGTGCTTTCTCTCCACAGTGACAACCACATTTTCTGGAACAATACCTGTTAAAGGTCACATTGAAGATCTGAGTCACAAACCCTATAATTTAAATTTGAGCCTAAGTTTAAAAATGGCGTGTCCAGAGCTTGTCCATTTCCTCTGAGAGCCTCAGTGTCACTTTGGTTTAGTGCCAAGCTGAACAGGACCCTGCATGATATTGTATCTCTCAGCATTAAGGCATACATGTTCTCCTGGCTCCGTTCTTGACCTCTCTTGGGCAAAGAAAACAATGTCAGACTTGACGGACCTGCTTTCTTGAAGAGTCCCTGACTTTCTGGTAACGTCTGAGATACTGAACTTTATCACATCTACCTTCTAATGGCTCATCATGAATGCTGCTTTCTTTACTGAACCTTCTTGGCTCCCCTTATTCCTAAAAGGACGAACCTCAAACCCTCCAAGGTTTCAGAGCAGGTACACCCTCCCTCAGTGATGTCTATACAGTCCATCGGCAGTGCCATGACTGTGCATTAGCCTTCAGCAATGAGTTGGCACCTCTCTGCGTATGGGATGATCTTGCTTATGACCTTCCAGGAAAAGGTTGTGTGGGGGTAAATGATAGGACGGTTTGAGTTCCATAACCATGATGGAACTTTCCAGAAAGTTGAACTCTGCATCTCATTCTCATTTAGTACCAACTTAGTTGTATTTCTCTGTAAGACTAAGTTTTCAGGGGGAAGAAAATCTTACAATTTCCATATTTCTTGAATTTTATGACTTACTAATTGACTCATTCATATGTTGGGGGTTTTTTTGTTTGTTTGGTTGGTTGGTAAGCAAACCTATGCATTTTACATTGAATTTGAATGCTAGAATGTATTTGAATGGTAATTAGAAACAAGAGGTTAGTCACTGTGCTCTGTTTATTTTGTATTTCTAGAACTTAGATTCTCTGTTCTCTCCCTCCCACTCGCTGTCAAGTTCTTCCTTCTTTCTTGCACAGTTGAACTCACTCTGTTCTTTCTTTCTTTCTTTCCCACATAATAGACTTGAACTTCTGACCTTGAAAACACTACCAACCTTTTCCTGCTGTTCCTCCATTTGTGCCTTATGTTTCACTGCCAGATTTTAAATAAAAAAAATTTTTTAAGTTCTGTGAGGCGATCCTGGCTCTCTCTCCTCATCTAGCCTTTCTGGGGCACCTCCCAAGTGTGGTGCAAATGAGATTAAAGTCCTGAGACTCAGACAAAAGTACTTGACATTGAAGACTTGCACAATGAGTCCTGAGACACACTTAAGTGTGGGGGTAGGCACATCTGGTGGGGAGCAAACTGTGAGGGTTCCAGAACCATGTTGCTAACTGAAGATGAAAATAGAAATCTAGAGTCCTGTCAAACCTTACTTACGCCTCTTGAGTAACTCAGGTGGTGGTAGCCTCTTCCCTACCACACTCAATCAGTCCCCAAGGATGTAGGCTCCATCCCCATCTGTGTCCGAAGAAGTAAGCCATGCAGCACATCATGAGACCCAAGGAAGTGAGAAGCCTGCACTGACATTATTGGCATAGCAGAGCACACAAACTGCACTGTCGCACCAGGGAGCTACTTGGTTTCCAAGGAACTCTCTTTGTTTGCTTTAGGAGAGAGAGCTGGAAGGGAAAGGCAGCATTGCTTGGGCCTGGTTGTCTGCTTCTTACAGGGCCTAACAGAATGAGACAATATTTGATATAAACCTAAAGCAAATTAGGAAACACAACTCCATAATTAATTTAGTAATATTTGGACTTGGTGTCTCGGGAGGTCATATGCCTCTCATCGGTTGTGTTTATGAAATAGTTTTCTAAATCTCATAGGCAACGAACTGAAATGTGAGCAAAAGCCCTTGGGTTTTAGTAGAAACAGGGCTTAGCCCTGAGCTCAACCATCCGCTTGTCTGCTTTTCTCCTCCTTGGGTTAGGGTGGATGTCCCCCACCAAACCTTCCCTCCATATGAAGGCCCTGCCCAGTCCCATGTTGGGAGTAGGCTCTTCCCAGTTGCCCACAGCCTGCCCAGGGCTCTTCAGTTAGAGTTAAGAGCCCTATGAGTTAAGGGAGAAAATGGAGAAGTAAAATTATCAAATATTCTCTGCTGTTTTCTAAATAAAATGTTGAAAGCTCTGTGTCTCAAGTCACCGCTTATGAATTAAATGATTTGGGTACAAAATCAATAGAAATTAATAAAAGCATACTGAATGTACTTTCAGAGCATGGAAACTGGGACTGGCAGTTGGTCCTGGAAATGTTCCCTAACAGTGTGCCTTTCTTTGCTTCCAGAAGCATTTGGCATGTTGGAGCCATCCTGTCTTCTGTGGGACTTCCTTTGAACAGCTTCCATAAAACACTTTTCTGTGTACATTGTTTCAATCAAGACCGTAAAGGACAGATATCCATCTTCTTCTCCACGGGCTGTTTTAAGGTTTGTGTTATTTATTTCCATTTTTATTACAAAAGAGATTGTTAATTTCAAGGAATTTTTCTATTAAAAAAATACACTGGTAATACATTTGAAAAGCAGCCCTGCAAGTAGATAATGCAGGGTTGTGAGCCTTTCATTTGACTGGACAGTAGACATGAATAAAGAGGAGTGTGCTGTGGTACATCTCATTCTCATCATCATGTGTCCTATGTGGTGCTGTGAAGATGTCAGGGATAACGCAGGCTCCACATCGACGGTAACAAATGTTATTTCTAGGTTTACAAACTCTTTTTTAAAGGTTTATTTATTATTATTCATAAGTACACTGTAACTGTCTTCAGATGTGCCAGAAGAGGGCGTCAGATCTCATTGTATGTGGTTGTGAGCCACCATGTGGTTGCTGGGATTTGAACTCAGGACCTTCGGAAAAGCAGTCCGTGCTCTTACCAACTGAGCATTCTCGCCAGCCCGGTTTACAAACTTTTAACTGAGTAGATTCCAATAGATTATACTACGCGTGACCCTATATCAGAGTTTGCTAAGTAATTTTAATCAGCTAGTATTCGTGGATAAAAATGCACTTTGAAATGTCAGAAATCAAAACTACATTAGTCAGTATTAACTAGTGTTATCGCCGGGGCATGTTTAAATGTGGAATCTCAGTGGACCAAGTGTCTTCATTCTGTTCTACTACTCACCTTATGTTTATTGAATGATAAGGAACGCTTGTGTAAAAGAGTGTGTGTGTATGCATGCATGCATGCGTGCGTGCATGTCCGTGTGTGTGTGTGTGTGTGTGTGTGTGTGTGTATTAGCACTTTTGAAAAGCTAGCAATAGTTTTGCCCAATCAGGTACAAGGTTGCTAGCCAGGCACAGCTTTCATCTGGAAGGATGTATGCCTCTCAGATAGCACCGAATAAAATACTTTTATTTTGAGGACACTGTTGGAAAACACTAGATTCAGTTCATGCATCTTTCATAGCTGGATGAAGCAGCAGAGGATATAAGGTAAGGCCCAGAACACGGAGTGGACAGAAGCTAAATGAAGAACAACCGAGGAGCCGCACACTAGTTCCTAGAA
The DNA here is from genome assembly GCA_902729485.2 of Mus minutoides. Taxonomy (NCBI): domain Eukaryota; kingdom Metazoa; phylum Chordata; class Mammalia; order Rodentia; family Muridae; genus Mus; species Mus minutoides. The sequence goes on from LR749571.1 coordinate 139,150, forward strand.
TAACACATCTTTTTTCCCAGAGGCATTTATTTTATTTGGTGGGACTTTTATTATGTCTAAGGTGACAAATGTCTTCTCCCTAATAGGCCTTTACTGTGTTTTACTTTTTTATTTCTTTTGTTTCTATTGAGAAATCCAAGCAAATTTTACTGCAATCTTGGGCTAAACTCCTGTTTCCCATCTCATCATCCACTGCTGGGCGTCTCCATTAGTTTGAGTTGCAGAGCACGGCTGTGGGTATTTATTAAGGAGCTGGGGTTGATGGGAAGTTCTACTCCCATTTTCCACTCCAGCCCAGCCTGTGATCTGGTAGCTTGATGGACCTCAATGATTATATCCACAGAAACAAACAGACTTGGGCAGACATGAGGGCTTAGGGGTCACCTAAGTGCACCTCCCCTCATCCACAAGCCAGATTCTCCTTTACCTGTCTGTTTTTAGGCCTTCATACCAAAGATGTGGTTTCCTTTTATGAACCTGTGATTTTAAAAGATGCAGAAAATGGGAAGTACAATTTTAAGCACATGGATAACTTTATGTATATCATGAATATGTTCTTTGAGAATTGGAGTAGTTTGTCATCTTAACTTAAATTCTGTACCTACTAAAAAGCAACTCTGCATTTATACATAGCTCCAGCCCCAACAGCCATTCAATCATTCGCAAGTCTGATCCTTTCAGGTCCTGCTGTGAACCAAACTGTGGTCACTTGTCCTTCTGTGACCAGCTTGTTTCACTTAGCAAAATTTCCTCCTTTGCAAGCAGAATAATATTATTTTCTGGGCATATGTCACACTGTAAAAAATGTATTGATTATTATAGTGTGTGTACATGTGTCCGTAATGGGTGTGGGGATCGTACATCATTTCACGAGTCTAGACGTCAGAGGAGAACTCTGTGGAGGTGGTTCTCTTCTTTCACCTTTATTCAGGCTCTAAGACTCAGACTCAACCCACTGAGCGTTACCCACTAAGACACCTCACCAGCCCTGCCTCTTTAATTTTTCTGTTGACAGTTTGTGGGTCTAGATGCTTATTATTATGAGTAATGTTATTATGAACAGTAAGCTATGAAAATGTCTCTACAAAGCTCTTTTCCCAATTCTTTGGACACATTTAGAAGTAGGATCATATGGTAACTCAATTGTTAATTTTTGGAAAAGGTTCCTGTGCTGTTTTCCTCAGTGCTTATTAACATCTGAGCTTGTGTTAGAGCAGTACAGTATCTGCATGTCTTAGCAACACCCATTCTTTTTGCTGTTTTAATGACATCCCTTTTGATAGGTGTGAGGTGACAGATTTCTGTTGTTTCGGCCTGATTGCCTGATGACTTAGACATGTTACATATCTGCCTGAGGGATAATTGTTCTAGCTCTTTCTTTTTTTTGGCTAAGGATCATTCACTTTTGGCTTTTAAGTGCCCAGGGTTCTTTTATGGGACATAAATTAACCCCTAGATGGATGAATGGTGTACTGGCTAGGTTTGTGTCAACTTGACACAGCTGGAGTTATCACAGAGAAAGGAGCTTCAGTTGGGGAAATGCCTCCATGAGATCTAGCTGTGAGGCATTTTCTCAATTAGTGATCAAGAGCCCCTAGTGGGTGGTGCCATCTCTGGGCTGGCAATCTTGGGTTCTATAAGAGAGCAGGCTGAGCAAGCCAGGAGGAGCAAGCCAGTAAGGAACATCCCTCCATGGCTTCTGCATCAGCTCCTGCTTCCTGACCTGCTTGAATTCCAGTCCTGACTTCCTTGGTGATGAACAGCAGTATGGAAGTATAAGCCGAATAAACCCTTTCCTCCCCAACTTGCTTTTTGGTCATGATGTTTGTGCAGGAATAGAAACCCTGACTAAGACAAATTGGTACCAGCATAGTGGGGTACTCCTGTGACAACCTGACCATGTTTTGGGGAGGACTGTGGAAGGACTTTGGAACTTTGGGCTTGAAGATCCATTCCTTGTTAAGAGCTCTGTCAGATGTTGTGTAGGAGCTTGAAAGATAATGTTGAGAACAGTGCAGAAGATGGAGGTCTGGCTTGTGAAATTTCAGAGGGAAAATTAAAGATTCTTTTCAGGGCCATTGTTACTTTGATTGTGAAGATTCTGTGGTTCTGGTTAGCTGGGGCTGAAGAATCAGCTGTGATTAACAAGATACCAGAACTACTAAAGTGAAACTTTTGCATTACTGGGACTATTGATGCTGGTTAGCTGGAGCTAAGAAATTAGGGGTGATTAAGAAGAGACCAGCATCACTGAGGTGACATCTTCTGGGAAGTGCTCTCTGAGAGCACAAAAAGGTTGTGTTCCAGAAATAGCCAAAGTTGTAACTGTGCAGCAGCAAGACTTGGTAATGTGTAAGAGTCACCCAGGTGGTACTGGATTTGAAGGCATGAAGTGGTCATGCGGAGCAGCTGAGGCCATGGAAGGCCATTGGTGAAGGTGCAGCCTCAGTTGCAATTGATGGCCCAGGACTGAAGGGGTCATGCAAAGGAGTTGAGGCTTGGCACCATGAAGAGAGCCTATGAGAGGCTAGTGTTGAAGCCTAGTTACAGAAGCAATTTTGAGATGGCAGTACCATGAGATGGCCACCAAGAACAGCAGCAGCAGTGGAGTACAGGCATCTGGAGCCTAGAGGACAACGTGTGTGCTACAAAGGGCATGGCTGGAGAAGTGACCCAAGTCCTTGGAGGAGCCCAGAAAATCGTGAGTTGGATCCCAGACATTGGATGGTTGGAGATTGATTTTTGCTTTTGATTGTGACTGTGCCCTGATATTTTTCCCTCTTGAAGGAAGTTTTTAAATGAAGCCCACAGTTAAGAGACTTTGAATTTTAAAGTACTTTGAATTTTAAAAGATGTTTTAAAAGGATTGAACTTTTTAATATGTAAAGACTGTGGGACTTTTAAAGTTATTTAAGATCTTGGGGT